>OVAU01001073.1:0-16350 GCA_900406315.1 Biscutella laevigata subsp. laevigata
GAAACTGTGTTAAACTAAGTTTGTCAAATTGCGTAAAACTGTGTGAAACTAAGTTTGTCAAACTGCGTAAAACTGTGTGAAACTAATTTTGTCAAACTGCGTAAAACTGTGTGAAACTGATCGTGCAGGACGATGGGCTCTACTTTCGTCAGCCATGGGCGTTCGGTGTTAAAGAGGAGGTTGGAATGTTAAAGAAGAAGGTGAATCAAATGGTTGAAGAGATTGGAAAGCTCAAGGCGTGGCTTACTGTTGGACCCCCTCCATGAAATTCTTCTCCATGTTATCTTTGGTTGTACTGAATTATGTAATCTTNAGTCTCTCTTTGGTTGCGGTGGATTATGTTATTTTTGGTTGTCAAACTTATGGAGTATATGGTTGTTATCTTTGGTTCTCAAACTTATGTTAAGTTTTTTTTGTCACTAAAGTGTTTCGAACAAGTTAAAATTCCCCTTTAAAATACGAATAATATGTTCAAACAAAGATACAAATAATAAGTTCAACATAATATACCACTAATAAGTACATACTNGTCACTAAAGTGTTTCGAACAAGTTAAAATTCCCCTTTAAAATACGAATAATATGTTCAAACAAAGATACCAATAATAAGTTCAACATAATATACCACTAATAAGTACATACTAAAAGTTCATATTCAAAATAAGTTAATACTTAAACTTTCATACTTAAAACACAGCTTATTCACTTACTCTTTCCTGCTTCTTTGATCAACACCTCTAAGTCATCAACCTTCTTACCTTAATCATCGATCTTCTTATGAACTCGCTTGATCATTTTCACAATCGACTTCAATGTCTTCATAACGACACCCATTTGATCAGCTCCCTCACCTCCATCTCTGGCCTCTGCTCTATCTTCTGCCTCGTCTGTCTCTTTCTCTCGGTGGTCGACATCTTCGTCAAACATTTTTTTGAAAAATATTGTTAAATCGTCATACACACGCTTGTCCTAACTATCGACGACAAGGTCAGCCTTATCAACATCATTATCAAGTTCCAACATGTCATCCAACATAAATTCTTCGTCTGAAGTTTTGACAGGGATCATGGTGTGAATATCCTGTAAAAACCAAAAATCACAATTTGTTCCAACTTAGCAAAGTTCTACCTTAGTTCTATCTTTTTCAACCCTAGTTCTACCTTGTTAGATCTTAGTTATACCACTATTCTAAAACAGAGCCTTAACAATAGTCTTGTGACCAAGTTTCTTGTTTATGTCGGAAATTGACATCCCTTTCAGTTCGTTCGATTTGAATGTCCACTTGCACATCAACGGGCACTTCTTATCAACGGGTTCTCTAAACACTTTTCCCAGTTTAGGAATCGCCTCGAATGCAAGAATCTACAAAAACATAACATTTTGTAATGCCAATAATACGCAAAATGTCATTTCTTTTCTTCTCTTACTTACCTCTAATACGACACAGAACACCGATATAGGCCATAATGCATTTCGATCATCCGGAACGACCCCTTTAAAATGTTCCATTGTGTGAGTTATCTGCTTCAGCATGTACTCATACGTGTATCTCCCCCAAGGAAACGTNTGTAATGCCAATAATACGCAAAATGTCATTTCTTTTCTTCTCTTACTTACCTCTAATACGACACAGAACCCCGATATAGGCCATAATGCATTTCGATCATCCGGAACGACCCCTTTAAAATGTTCCATTGTGTGAGTTATCTACTTCAGCATGTACTCATACGTGTATCTCCCCCAAGGAAACGTTTTGCAGAACTCAAGGTCATCTACAACTCTTTGGAAAAATTCCAATACATTCTTTGCACCTTTTCCAACCTTCGTTTGCGCGTAAATGACACTTCCAAAGAAGAATAGAACCGCCATCTTCAGTATGTCTTTATGTAGTCCCATGTTGACTAGCTTCGCTTTCACATCCTCCAACCTTCTGGGTTCTCCTGCCTTGAAATGTCGATCCACAAACTTTTCTCCACCAGCCTTCTTGTATTTAAGAGGAAAGTTGCGACAGTTATGTTCAGAGATCAACGCGNCAACTTTTCTCCACCAGCCTTCTTGTAGTTAAGAGGAAAGTTGCGACAGTTATGTTCAGAGATCAACGCGTGTTCCCTCAGCCCATAACAGAAGGGAACGCCATTGGCAATGAACCACGCTTATTTCTCCTTATTGGTTTATGCGGTCCTCAACAACAATATCCACATTCCCTGAACCTTGTGGTTCTTCTCTCTTTGCGCAAAGTGGAATAAGTGCTTGAATTGAGGATGCTCCTCAAGACATTTCTTCTCGAAGTTAGACAGCTTCGGTTTGAGATTATCCAACGTTGTAATAGCGTCTGCTATATTCTATCTCGTCCAATCTTAATTTGTTTCTTGTACTGAGATGGAGGAAAGAACATGGTTGATGGTTTGATTGCCTCTAGTTCCTACAAGTCAATAAAACTATGCATTCAAGTAAAATTGTATTATCCAGATATAGTATTATGCATTCAAGTAAAACTTCGTTATCCAGAAATCCTTAGTTTTCCAAGTATTATGCATTCGTGTAAATCTGTATTATCTAGAATTCCTACGTTTTACTAGTATTACTCTGTCCCGGAAAACAGTTTCACCAATAAATTCTAAGTTTTCCTAGAATTACACATTCATTTTGTAAATCTTACTTACTGATGCTCTCAATTCATCATTTGAGGTTGAATTCCTCCTCTCATCTGATCCATTGTTGACCTCCTCATCCGCGTTCTCTCCTTCTTCTTCGCCTTCTTTTTCACCTTCATTATCTTCTTTCTATTCCTCGGAAGACTCTTCTTCTTCACCTTCACCTTCTTTTTCATCTTCTTTTTCCTCTTTCTCGGACTCTTTTCCTTTCGTATTCATATTCTCTGCCTCTGTCTTGTTCTCGCCCGCCTCCGGCTCGTTCTCGTCTGCCGCCGGCTCGTTCTCGTCTGCCGCCGTAGCGTTCTCCTCCACCTCCGTCGAATTCTCCTCCGCCACCGTCGTTGAGGGCTGTTCGGCAGTCCTTACAAACTTCACTCTTCTCGTTTTCACCTCCTCCGCCGCCGTCGATGAGGAGACCTCCGGTGAGTGCTCCTTCCTCTTACGCCGCCTTTTATCCACCATTTCGAACAGGATTCTAATTTAGAAGATGATTGATTCTCTTTTTGATAGCGGGTCGGGGCACGTCAGATGGGTTTTATCCAGATATATCATGTAATTATTTCAACTCTTTTTGATTTTTATACCATTTCCATATTTTCGAACTTAAAAAATAAAGAACAAATATATTCATTTCTGAGTGTCCTTAGGAGATTACAAAGTGAGATTTGAGGCTAAATAAGGAGTTGTCTCAATTACTTGTTGTAACACTTTCGGTTTCAAGAAACCTTCTCTCTGTAGTAGACGATTGTATGCACTCGTGTATGTAACCAAAGAACTTGAGAGCATAAAAATAAAATCACAGATTTTTAACGAGTTCAGATCTTAAAATAAGACCTTACATCTCGCCGGAGAAAGAGAAGACCGTGGTTTTCAATGTTTTTTTCAAGAAAGTGTAAACAATATCGGAAATGAAGTTATTAACTGATGTTTAAGGCATCTTCCTTTACCAGACTCAATACTTACTCATGTATCACAACAACTTGAGAATCTCGACTGATACCTCTTCTAGAACCAATTAACTTTCGAAATTTAGCAGGATCGAGAAGCCTTAATATCTCACAATTACGATATCCAATATGCTGTCTATTTTGTCTGCCAAAGAATACCTTCTCCAACGGTTCCAAACTTTAATCTTCTCAAACACATTTTAAGGTAGTCAAAGGCTCTCACTATGAGACTTCAGATCAGAAAAGACATAGGTAGTGAAGAAAGCAGAGAGATAGAGAAAGACGAGGAGAAGAGTATAGAAAAGATAAGCCTTTTTATTAAATCAGCCGTAAAGATACAATAGCTAGGACATTGGCTTATATAGAAGAGGAATTAGGGTTGCTATCTTATGGACAGCTCATAGATGATTCTAGAATACCAAATTTGTTGGATGTGGACATATTCTTAATGTTGTCTGTATTCTGAGCCATTTTTTTCGTACTGACAGTCTGTTTTCTGTCTTTTTGCAGAGGAGGAGAAGACCGTTGAAAAGTTGAAGAGGATGAATTGGGCTGATCAATAGCAGTGGGCTTCATTAATTTCTCACTTGGGCTTAGCCCTTTTGTTAAAGTGTATGGGCTTGGATAGGGCCCAAGAATGCCTTTTGCTTTGCTGATTTTGGAGAAGTCTCGAGAGATCAGTTTGTTTCTCTGAAACGATTCACTTCTCTGGGACGATTCACTTCTCTGAGGCGATTCACTTTTCTGAGGCGATTTCTCCGGAGTCGAAGCTTTCACGGAGGAGATCCGGTGGTCTGAGAAGCTTTCTCTTATAGCCCCCCCTCAAACTCGGCGTAAGAGGTAAGCGGACGCCAAGTTTGTCGCGGAGAGTTATGAAGGAGCTGATCGGAAGTGATTTTGTGAAGATGTCGGCGAGCTGTGCATGCGCCGGAATGTGGTTAACAATGAGAGATCCAAGTGCAACACGCTCTCTGATATAGTGGTGATCCAATTCAAAGTGTTTTGATCGACCGTGGAAGGCCGGATTCGCCGTCAAGTACACGGCGGAGAGATTGTCGCACTGGAGCGTTGGAGTATGATGCAGTGGTATTCAAATTTCACGGAGAAGATGGTTTAACCATGTGATTTCAGAGGCGACTTCCGACATGATACGATACTCCGCTTCTATAGAACTCTTGGATATTGTTGGGTGTTTTCTCACAGACCATGATATCAGGTTGTTGCCGATGAAGGTGCAGAAACCTCCAGTTGAGCGACGAGTAATCTTGCATCCGGCCCAGTCACTGTCATTGTAAGCTGTAAGTTTGCCGTTTGAGTTTTTGTGCATTGTAATGCCCATTGTACTTGTTCCTTTGATGTATCTTAATATTCGCTTGAGAAGAGTAAAGTCTGAGACTGAGGGTGAGTGCATTTTTGGCAGATGTAATTGACGCTGTATTGGATGTTTGGACGAGTCAAGGTGGGATATTGAAGCCTGCCGGCCAGACTTTTGAAGTAGGTGGGATCGGAGAAGAGTTCTTCCTGTTCCGAGACTTTGTCCAACTAAAGAGGGAGTGGAGTTGGCATTGGCTGACAATCGGCCATTCCTGCAATGGTAAGTATGTCTTCTGCATATCGTTGTTGTGAGAGGAACAAGCCTTCTGGTTACGTTTGGATTTGGATGCCTAGAAAGTAGTGTAGCTTTCCCATATCCTTCATTTTGAATTGGGAGTTGAGATCTTGAAGAAGCTTGGATAGAATAGTAGGGTTGTTTCCTGTAATCACCATATCATCAACATAGAGAAGTAATAAGATAATTGAGTTGTCTTTAGCATAGATAAATAAAGATGGATCACGCATGCTGCAATTAAAACCAAATTCTAGTAAGAAGGTGTTGAATTTATCAAACCAGGCTCTAGGGGCTTGTTTAAGCCCGTTGAGAGATTTATGTAGTTTGCACACGTGATCTGGTCTGCTTTTATCGATAAAACCAGCTGGTTGTCTCATGTAGACTTCTTCTGTTAGATCTCTGTGGAGAAAGGCATTTTTAACGTCCATTTGTTTTAAATCTCATTGCAGAGTTGTANCCCGTTGAGAGATTTATGTAGTTTGCACACGTGATCTGGTCTGCTTTTATCGATAAAACCAGCTGGTTGTCTCATGTAGACTTCTTCTGTTAGATCTCTGTGGAGAAAGGCGTTTTTTAACGTCCATTTGTTTTAAATCTCATTGCAGAGTTGTAGCAAGGTGTAAGACAAAGCGGATTGTGGAGCTGCGAACAACCGAACTATAGGTTTCCAGGTAATCTATTCCCTCTTCCTGTTTGTACCCTTGAGCCGCAAGTCGAGCTCTGAGTTTGTCTAGGAGTCCATCAGCGAATAGCTTTGTCCTAAACACCCATTTGCTCCCTAGGATGTGCATATGTGGTTCAGGAGGAACAAGTGTCCATGTATTTGTTTCTGCATCTTGCATGGCACTTTTCCAGCCTGAATGTTTAAGAGCTTCTATAACCGTTCTGGGTTCAGGAATGCGAACTTTGTGGGTCAATAGGGCGTACTTGGGATTAGGTTTTATGATTCCCTGTTTAGCTCGAGTAATCATTTGATGCCCTTGTGTGTTTATGACTCGTACATGAATTGCTGGTGGCACGGATCGAGCTGAGGTGTTAGGTGAATATGTTGGTGTTGAGAGATCAGGATCAGCAGTTGAGAGAGGAGTAGCAGCAAGAGTAGAATTAGCAGCAGGAGTTTGCAAAATACACCGTCTTGCATTGAATTGAGGGGTATTGGAAGGAGATGGCGTAAGAGAACTTGAAGAACTTGAAGAAGCTGAGGACAGAGGTGTGATAGATGAAGGAGGAGAGGTTGATGTTGACGTAGGAGTTCAAGCAGCATCAGTTGGCGGTGTTGTAACGTTGTTTGTAGCAAAGATAGGAGTTGATGTGGATGGGGAGGAAGAGTTTCTGAGTTGGAGATGTTCAGCATGGTTTGATGACTGGCGGTTTGAAAGAGGAGGTAGACTTTCGAGAGGAGGAATAGGAAAGTTTGTCTTTGCTGGAAGCTGAGATGGTTGAAGATCCTCTGAGACTGTTGGTGCAAAGAAGCCTTTCTGCCAAGCTGAACTAAGAGTTGTTGTGGCTTGACCTTGAAGACTTGCGTACTCAGTGGAGAAAGGAAATTTTGATTCATCGAAGATAACATGACGGCTGATATAAACTCGTCCAGTAGGTGGGTAAAGACACCGATATCCTTTGTACTTGTCATGATACCCCATGAATACACATTTTAATGATCTTGGCTCAAACTTGTTTGAAGAGTAGGCACGAAGTGTGGGAAAACAGGCGCATCTGAATGTGCGAAGAGATGTGTAGTTTGGAGGATACCCGTGAAGCATTTTGAATGGACTCTTGGAATCAGGAAGGACTGTTGATGGGAGCAGNTGAATGTGCGAAGAGATGTGTAGTTTGGAGGATACCCGTGAAGCATTTCGAATGGACTCTTGGAATCAGGAAGGACTGTTGATGGGAGCAGATTGCTCAGAAAACTTGAGGTAAAGAATGCTTCCACCCAATATTTGTGAGGAAGATGACTTTGATATAAAAGGGACAGTCCTAACTCAGTGATGTGTTTATGCTTCCGCTCTGCAACTCCGTTTTGTTGCGGAGTGTGGGGGCATGAAATTTGTAGGTGTATTCCGCAGGTCTGAAGGTGTTTGATGAAGGCAAGGCTGGAGAATTCTCCACCGCCGTCACATTGAAAGGTACCAATAGTAGTCCTGCACAAGTTTTCAACAAGTTTTTGAAAAGTAAGAAAAGTATAGTAGAAGTCAGATTTAGCCTTGAGAGGATAAAACCAACAGAAACGAGAGAAATGGTCTATAAAGATGACATAATATCGAAAGCCTTGAACTGAGTTTATAGGAGAGGGTCCCCAAAGATCACAGTGCACTTTTTCTAATAAACGAGTAGCTACAAAAGTAGATTCAGAAAAAGGAAGCTTAGAGTTTTTTCCTAATTGATATGCATCATAAAAGTTATTTAGTTTCTTATTAATAATGATAGCCTGATTCTTGGACAGTTGCTGGAGCACCGAGGAGCTTGGGTGTCCTAATCTCCGATGCCAAACTTCATCACTTGCGGTCTTCTGCCTGGTCGAAAATAGAACTTGTGGCTTTGGATCTTCCAACAGGTACAAGCCATTACACCTTCTTCCCTTGGTTAGCAGTGTCTTTGTCACCTTGTCCTTAACAATAACTCCATTACAGTCAAACTCAAATGTGCAGGGATAATCAGTAGTTAATTTAGAGACAGATAATAAAGATTTTGCTATGTCAGGGCAAACGAGAACCTCCTTTAATGGCAAGTTACCTGATGAGGAGGCTATACTGGCTGACCCGACTTATCATTTTTGGAGACTGTTTGTAGGCTTCTTTGTAGCTCGAAGAGCCTGGAGGAGGAGACTCTGTTGAAATGCTTTGCAAGACTGAGCCACACTTCCTGAGCAGTTTTAGCATCCACTACCACAGAGAGAATATCTTCAGAGAAGGAACCGATGAGCCATGAAACAACCACTTGGTCAGATCTTTCCCATGCTTGATAGTCTGGACTTGGTACTTCACCAACACGACCATCTACCATCGGAACTTGCAGTGTCTTTGGTGGAGGTAATATTGTTCCATTTATGAACCCTAGCAGCCCTTGTCCTCTAAGAAATGATTCGAACTGATACTTCTAGAGAATGTAGTTTTTCTCTGTTAATCTGATAGTAACACAGTTTGTGATGTTTAGAGCAGGATGAGAGTAGAGTTCCATGATCAAGAGCTGTGCTCTGATACCATGAAGAAAGCAGAGAGATAGAGAAAGACGAGGAGAAGAGTATAGAAAAGATAAGCCTTTTTATTAAATCAGCAGTAAAGATACAATAGCTAAGACATTGGTTTATATATAAGAGGAATTAGGGTTGCTATCTTATGGACAGCTCATAGATGATTCTAGAATACCAAATTTGTTTGATGTGGACATATTCTTAATGTTGTCTGTATTCTGAGCCATTTTCTTCGTACTGACAGTCTGTTTTCTGTCTTTTTGCAGAGGAGGAGAAGACCGTTGAAGAGTTGAAGAGGATGAATTGGGCTGATCAATAGCAGTGGGCTTTATTAATTTCTCACTTGGGCTTAGCCCTTTTGCTAAAGTGTATGGGCCTGGATAGGCCCAAGAATGCCTTTTGCTTTGCTGATTTTGGAGAAGTCTCGAGAGATCAGTTTGTTTCTCTGAGACGATTCACTTCTCTGAGGCGATTCACTTTTCTGAAGCGATTTCGCCGGAGTCGAAGCTTTCACGGAGGAGATCCGGTGGTCTGAGAAGCTTTCTCTTACAGGTAGAAGACTCAACAAGAACGAGAGCTCTAACCATGAAAACATGTTCTCTCACAATCTGTTAAAACATGTTGCAAAAATTTAAGAAAAAAAGTGATAGGATAGGATAGGGTTTAGGAAAAAAAAAAAAAACCTATGTCTTCTCTCTAAAACCAGAGCCACCGGAGACTTCATCTTGTTTCTTCTCCTCCTCCTCCGTCGGTGGCCTCCATGGCATCGGTGTGAGGAGGCCTCTCTTCTTCTTTTTTTTCTTTGTATAGCGGTTGGTCTCCTCCTCCTCCGTCGTTTCTTCCTTCCTCCGGTGGTGGGTAAAGCGTTGCATGTTGTCTCCTCTCGGATCCAAAACTTTTATTTTTAAGATCTGAGATTCTACCGGAGGTTTGGTTGATTAACGCGTTTTATTTGGAGAAGTTTCGCTATCATCCATCTAATGTTGCCTCTTTTCACTGCTTGTCGTTGTTGCTCTCCGACACTGGCTTGTTTGTGATTATTAAGGTTCATGGTTTGGTTGATTTGGTGTTTCATCTTCTAGTTCTGGTTTTGTAAAATAAGGTTTCGGTGGCTCTTTCCTCTCCTTGGTGGATTTGGCTTCATCTTCTCTGTTAGCTACGAGGATCTTCTACAATTTATTCTTGTCTCAACTGTTTTTTCTTTCTTCATCACCATTTTGTTCGTCGCTGTTCTCAGTTTGACGAAATGCAGTCTATTGATTTGATGAGGTTGAGAATCTTCGGGTTGAACAATCTGAGCTTGCATGCAGTAGAGGTATCGGGTTCCGGCTTTTACAGTAGATGAGGTTGTCTCTATGTCTGGTTTGGCCAGATTATATCCTTGGTTTGGTTTGTTAGTTGCTCGGATTCCACCTATTTACGGACCCACCTTGATTGGTTTGTGGTTTAGTTGAGTTGTGTTTGCTAGGTTCTATCGTCTTTGGCCAAATAGGAGGTCAATCGAAGTCTTTCGCCATTGGAGATTCCTTGATCAAAAACCGGTTTAATATTAGCCTTCAATCAAGTTCCCCGAGTCTGCGGTTTCGTTTGTCTTAGGCGTTCCCAACTCAACAATAAATTGGTATCTGCTCAACTCAACCTTAGCCATAATCTCTACTTTACTCGACTAGTTTCGGTTGGTGTTCGTTTTAGGTTGTTTTTGTAAACCTTATTTAGTTTCCCGGGATACTTTTGTAGACCACCGGTTTTATTCTCGAGGTTCAATTTAACCATCGAGTTTCGTTTAAATTTGATCTGGACTCGGTGTGTAATTTGGTTGTACCTCAGTTATTATTAAAAAATCTTTTGAGATAAAAAAAAAGAGTAATAGGATAAAAATTTCATATTGTCATTTCTCCTACAAAAATAACGTTAGAATACTGGGCACAGAAATTTTATTCTATGTTTGTTTAAGAACAAGTTAATTATATTCTAGTTACTAATTATGACAAAAATATTAATAAACAGCTAACATATATGCAAACTATTACCTCACTTATAATTACCGATCCATGATGAAATATAAAGACCGAAACTAATATCTAAATTAAGATGAACATAACTCAAATAATGGAAGGAGTTTGGAACACTACAAATCCACAAAAAGAAATTGAAAAATCAAACCAACACCAATGAAAATTTTTTCAGACGAATGAACCTATTAAAGATAGAATTCTCGTCNTGGAAGGAGTTTGGAACACTACAAATCCACAAAAAGAAATTGAAAAATCAAACCAACACCAATGAAATTTTTTTCAGACGAATGAACCTATTAAAGATAGAATTCTCGTCCAATATAATGATGAAATGAGAACTACTGAAAACCACAAAAACTTACTCCAAAGCCGAGAAAACAGAACGATCCAAAAAGATCCAACTCAGCACACCTAGATAAATAATAATATTCTTTTATCTTTAAACTTTGGCATAAACTCAAGAAACAAATNGGAGAACTACTGAAAACCATAAAAACTTACTCCACAGCCGAGAAGACAGAACGATCCAAAAAGATCCAACTCAGCACACCTAGATAAATAATAATCTTCTTTTATCTTTAAACTTTGGCATAAACTCAAGAAACAAATTCTGATTTGCACATTTTATTTCATAAATTCTAGTTATCAAAATAAATTAAATACATATTTATTTTCATATGCTAATTTACACATGTACAAGCAAAAGAAACGCCAATTTTTTCTTTTATTTTTGTCAACAAGAAACGCCAATTTACACGGCAAAGTTAAAATCCATTGGCTTTTATGCCAGGATCCAAATTGTTATACAAGAATTTTTTTTTATTTCCATACAAAAAGAACAGAGAACACATTTTTTAGTTTTGAAACGGGAAAAATAAAATTGCAACGTAAATATAATATAAACCAAACCCTATAATAACTATACTCAAACGGTCAAACCAATCTCGGTTATTTACTAAAACCGCCAAGCTGACGTGGCAACAAGAGCTCTTCCGTGCCAGCAAAGCACTAGTTCTCCTTGTCGTTTCGACACGTGGAATCCATTGACTTGTGCTTTCTCCACTAAACATTCAGCTTGAAACTCAACAAACTGGCTCAACGGAACCGGCCTCATACCCGCCGCACAAAACGCCTCTCGCCACGTCATCTCTCCACCACCAGCTCGTCTCTTACTAGCTGCTGCTTCAACTGCAGACGCGATTTTAGGTCGCAACACACACGTTTCTATGATCTTCTTCACCAAATCTCCGGTAGTAGCGGCTGCGTCAAGAGATTCCAACATCGTTGTGTAGAATTCGAGACCACTAACGAATTCTCGTTGGAATGATCCGGCACCGGAGAGTCCTGTCCATCCTTCGTTGTCCATGAACACTACGACTTTCGGTGAAACTCGCCGTAATTCGTTGACGAAAACGGAGATTTCATTTAAACGACGGAATATCACCGGAGAAAGCAAAACGATGGTTCTCTCTCCTTCTACGAATCGTATCGCCTTAAAAGATAACATCTCAAACGTTCGCATTAGAACGAATTCGATTTGGAATCGGATTTTCAAATCTGCGGCGAATTGAGTTAAGTTTTCTTTAACGAGACGTGTCTCCATTGCGAACTCTTCCGATACAACAGCCGTTACTCTAAGAAATCCGCCGTTAATTGATGATTTCTCGGCGATTTCTCTCATGAGCGATGCGTATTGTCCGCCGAATCCAATTTCGAAGTCCACAACGTGAGCAAATGACGGAGAAGAAGATTGGTGTTGCCAGCTAAGCGTATCAAGGATTGCTTGATTCGTCGAGAATTGAGAGAAGAGAGGAACCGGAGAAATCACAGAGAATTCTTTTATTGCTCGAATTCTCTGAACTATCTCAGACCAAGAAGTTAACCGATTTTGATTCCGGTTCGACCCGGTTAAAAGCGATTCGAGAGCTTCCTTGAAGTAAAATGCTGCTCTCTGAAGCGGCCTACCCACCGGTGATCGGAGAGGTTGATTGAGCCGTGACAATACCACCTGAGCGAGTTGTAACTCGTCTGCGTCAATACAATCCACAACTCGAATGAGATCTTCTATGAAATCAAATCCTCCATTGACACTACCTTCGTTGTTATTGTTATCAAACCCGTACCCGTGACCTGAATATACATCGGAGGATCGAAATTCCGCCGGATGAATCTGATCGGGGAAACCAGGAATCGGTGGTTCAACGACGGCGAAGTGTGGAGAAATGGCAAATGAAGGAAAATTGGAGTTCAAATTAGGGGTAGAATCGTCATCTAATTCCAATTCTTTCATAATCGAATCCCAATCCATGGAACGTACCATTACATGATCATCTAAAGGAAAATGATTCTCAACGATGATTGGTTTCTCCTCCGTAGCAGCCGATGGACTTGGACTTCTACGAAGGTCAAGCACCGAAGTTGGCTCGTTATAGCCAACAAGATTCCTTCCTCCTGAGTTACTGTTCGTTGTGTCCGATAAAACAGGGACTCTCATGTTTATTGAAGAAAGAAAGTTTCGATCGAGGTTTGTGAGGAAGAAGAAGAAGAAGGTAAGGTAAGGTTTTTTAATGGAGGTTTTCGAATTATAAGTGTTATGTTTTATACTTAAATAGTATTGTTGATATAAAGAAGATTCTTTACTTTTTTCCTTTGATATATCAAAATCAGATTTCGATCACGAGATGTTCGAGCTCCACTATGTTATTGAAAAAGAAAAATTTCAAAAGGGAAGATCAAAAGTGGTGGCTTAAATTTTCATTCTTTGTTAGATCAAGAAACAGTTTTAAGACTACTTGTAAGTATTAAGGAGACACTTAGAACTGTTAATTTTATTTACTTAAACTTTGAATCATGTGATTAGAACACCTGTTTGTGAGAAGTCCTCTCTACAGTTTGGGCACAAGGTAGAGGAGTCGACGAAACAAGAGGTAACGCAGGCTCTGGGAATCTCAACGATAGGAGGAATGGGTACCTATTTGGGCCTTCCGGAATGTATGGGGAGATCCAAGCACAAGGTTTTCAGCTTCGTCCATGAACGCTTGCAGGCTAGGATCCAGACGTGGACATCGCGATTCCTATCCAAGGGGGGCAAGGAAGTCTTGATAAAGTCGGTAGCCTCGGCTTTACCTACTTTTGTGATGTCGTTTTCAGAATTCCGACAGGGGTGACGAAAAAGTTAACGAGTGCGGTGGCAAAGTTTTAGTGGGGATCGGAAGACAAGAGGGGAATACATTGGGCAAAATGGGATGCGGTTTGTCGGCCGAAGGAGGAGGGAGGAATGGGGTTTCGGGACATAGAGACTTTCACTACGACGTTGTTGGCAAAGCAATTATGGAGGTTAATGGAACATCCAGACTCGCTGTTTGCCAGGGTTTTCAAAGGCAGGTACTATAGGGAAGGGGGTTTTTTGGAACCCCGCAGCTACACGTCACCTTCTTATGGGTGGCGCAGCATCATCTCAGTAGATCTTTGGTTCAGAAGGGGCTTATTCATCGGGTGGGATCAGGACACTCCATTTAAGTGTGGGAGGACCAGTGGATCCCAACCGAGTTCCCGAGACTAGCACGGGGATTGGGTCAGTTTTATCACCCAAACCTCCGGGTAAACCAGTTAATGGACCCGTCGTCTACAACGTGGAATACTCCACTAGTTCGTCAGCTTTTTGATCAGGAGGATGCAGATACAATCTTGCAAATTCCGATTGGTAGAACTCAAAGACAGGATACACAAGGGTGGTTTTATACAAAAACGGGAAGGTATACGGTGAAATCGGGCTACACAGAATGTACAAACTTAAGCAGGGAAAACCATTACTCAATTCAAGGACCGAGAATTGATCCCCTATTCGCGGCGGTATGGCAGTTAAAAGGGCCCTCGAAATTAAAACACTTCTTATGGCAGGCTCTATCAGGATATATACCGATGGGAGGGAAGCTGAAGCGTAGAGGAACAAACAACGACCCCAGATGCCAGACCTGTGGATGTGAAGAGGAGACGATCAACCATGTTCTCTTTGAATGTCCACCGGCAGTTCAGGTATGGGCGTTAGCGCAGGTACCAATCAACCGGACATGAGCCCACTTCACATCCATTTATGCGAATTTGGACCATCTGCTCTGGCGAATCCCGTCCAAATTTGAGGTTGAAGCATCACCTTGGTTATGGATAGCGTGGCACATTTAGAAGGCCAGAAACTCGAAGTTGTATGAAAATGCTGATCCATCACCTATGAGGATCGCGCGGATTGCCACAATTCAGGCGTTACTTTGGAAAGAGGCACAGAGAGAGGAGGAATCACCCGGCTTTCCTCGTGTTTGAAGGGAGTCTTATGATCCTACGACAGTTTTCTGCTGCTCTGATGGCTCATGGGTTCACAGGGACGACACAGCAGGTTTGGGGTGGTGGTCTTTTGATGTCGCATGTAATTTAGTCAGGCTGGGCGCTAGGAATCTACAGCATAGCCGGTGCGCTCTGCACACGGAGGTCGAGGCGGCACTTTGGGCGCTAGAGTGTTTATGCAAGTCGGGATTCAATTCGGTGGTCTTAATGACGGATTCTACAGATGNAGTGGTCTTGATGACGGATTCTACAGATGTGGTGGAGATGATGGCAAACCAAGAGAATTGGCCAGAATTTGCGGTTCAGATAGAAGTGTTCAGAAGACTTCAGGCGCGGTTCATTAGGTGCGAGCTGGCGTGGATTCCCAGGACGGAAAATGTCAAGGCGGATGAACTGGCCAAAGCGGTAAGACGGCTTGATTACCTCACTTCTTTCGAAGACGCTAAGCAACCGTTGTGGCTTAACTCAAATTCGTAGTAGTTCATTTTTTTGCTGACAAAAAAAAAAAAAAAGAACACCTGTTTGTAATAATTTGTACATATCCAATGTTTATGCGATCAAATTGACCACGAATAATATTAAGATATGACCGATTTTGATCTATTTTGACCTTAAACAATACTAGATTGTACAGATTCGAATTATTTTAAATTTGAACATATAAACTCCCATTGGAGTTGAGAGGGATGGATGTCTGAAATGTGACGAGAATGGAAAGTCGAAGCCGATATGCCACTGTTTTTAAAATGATTTTTAATACAATAATTTTAATAAGGGAAAATGGTGAACTACAAAACTGTCCAAACAAAAATTGAATAATTACGAAGAAAAACATGGGCGAACTTAGTAACTCACCCGCTTCATAAAATAATTCTGGATAAAACTAAAACAGATCCAATTGCATAAATTACACCTGATTATCTGGAATATTTCAAATTCACTGACTCGATTTTATCAATCGGGAACTCCATTATTTAAAATTTTGAGTTTGTCTTCGATAAAATCCCGATTACCAAAATCGAAAAGAACTGAGAAAACTGATAGACTACTCGACAATTGATTTGAGTTTACAAACAACATAGTTTAAATCTTTAAACATAAACAAAGTTGAGCATTAAAAAAGACAGAAATTTTGGACAACTGGCAACTGATGGNTATGGAGAATAATAAGTTATTTGTGCATTACAAAACATAGTGGTTTCACGAGCCCAAAAACATTTCTGACACATCAGAGCATTAGGGGGGTCANGATGGCGAATAATAAGTTATTAGTGCATTACAAAACATAGTGGTTTCACGAGCCCAAAAACATTTATGACACATCAGAGCATTAGGGGGGTCATATTGTCCAACTGCGTCTGCCCTCCATTCAAGCAGATTGTCCATATAATCCCAATTGTTCAGATCGTCACAACTCCAGTCAGAAACAGAGTGTAGTACCATATCCTTGGACTTATGGATACCTCCCCGTAAAAGGTCTAGATCCAACAGAAGACTGTTCCTCACATCTGTCATCTCAATAATAGATTCCAACAACGATGGTTTCATAAGCGTAGCCAACATGTCGTAATCTTCGTCTCTTCTATCGACACCCC
>OVAU01001074.1:0-16165 GCA_900406315.1 Biscutella laevigata subsp. laevigata
ATCGGAGCGGATCTAACGAATATTTTGCCCAGGCCTAATATCAACAAAGCTAAATAAATTGTTTTTTCGGAATAAAACGGGATTCCTTATTTTTCAGGAGAATCAAATATCCTGTTTTTAGGAGAATACGAGATTCAACGTTTTCGAATAAAAAACGAGATTCCACGTTTTACGAGAACAATGAGATTCTGCGTTTTTCGGAAAAAACACGAGATTCTGCGTTTTTCGGAAAAAAAACACGAGATTCTGCGTTTTTCGGGAAATACGAGATTCTACGTTTTTTGAAAAAATGAGATTCTACATTTTTTAGAAAATACGAGATTCCATGTTTTTCGGGAAATATGAGATTTTGTGTTTTTCGGAAAAAAACGAGATTTCGTGTTTTCGGGAAATACGAGATTCTGCGTTTTCGGGAAAAAAAACAAGAATCTACGTTTTTGGGAGAATAAAAGATTCTGTTTTTTGGGGAGAATACAAGATTTCGTGTTTTTGAGAAAATAATTCGATTCTATGTTTTTTGGGAAAAAACAAGATTGTGTTATTTTTCGGAAAAGTATGATTCTGTGTTTTTTAGCTATGAAAAAACCTACGAAAAAACTATGAAGTTAGTGTAATTTTAATAATAAAAGTTGAAATAAGATAATTGGATCTTGTAGGGTCCCTATTTATCAATTTGCAAAAAAAAAACCCTTTTAATAAATGGGTTCTATTATGGTTCTCATTTAGAACCCACCTAACTTTAATTAAAAAACGAGATTTCGCGTTTTTCGAGAAATACAAGATTCTAGACCCATTTAATAACAAAGCCTCATTTAAACACATTAATTATAGACCCATTTAAACTATATATTTGTGGTAGCACGGAGTTTCGGTTAATTCATACATAAAATATATCAATAAGGTCGGACTATTCCTAAATTTTAAAATCATTCGTTTACAGACATGTATTTTATATTTTATATGTTACATACCTGAAATATGTCAATAAGGTCGGAATACACCTAAATTTTTAAGCCGTTCATTTACATATACATGTATTATTTTATATGTCACATACATGAAATACTGAAACATATCTATTTTATACACAAACAATAAATGGTGTTAACTTCACCATTAATGAACGATGACAAGGCAACACTTAAATCGATACAATGTCTATTTTTTTGTCAACAATCGATACAATGTCAAACGTATAATGGTTTTAATTTTAAAATAGTTGATTATTACACAAACTACTCTTGATTTTTCAGTTGATTTTTAGTCACCACAAATCAACTAAAAATCAAATGTTGATTTGTTGAGATTAAGCGACATTTGAGTGACTAATCGACTAAAAATAAATAATAATCCAAATTTAGATTACTTCAATAATCAGAAAGCATAAACCGTATTCACCACAAAAATCCAAACATTCATAATCACATTAATCGACAACATTTTGTTTTTTTTAAAATTAAAATCATTAAATTTGACATATTAATTGTTGACAAAAAACCCGACATTGTATCGATCATTCGTGTTGCCTAGTCATGGTCCGTTAACGGTGAAGTTAACACCATTATTGCATGTGTATAAAATAGACTTGTTTCAATATTTCATGTATGTAATAGATAAAATATATAATACATGTATGTAAATGAACAATTTTAAAATTCAGGTGTATTCCTACCTTATTAACATATTTTATGTATGTAATAGATAAAATATTAAATACAAATATGTAAACGAACACCTTTAAAATTTAGATATATTCTGACATGTTTGACATATGTTATTTATAAATTAAGCGAAATCCCCCAGGTAGAACTCGTAGTTGTAGTGTAGTAAATCTTACTTGAAAATGATGTTAGCTCCATTTGCTCTTCAATGAGATTTTATTGAAAATATTCTTGGCTTTTTCATGAATTCTTTATGGGTGTGACTTGGATCCATCAAGGAAATATTAGTTTCCAAATGTAGATATCTTATGGTTTATTAGTTTCCATTATTACTAGATTAAGATCTAGGTCATGTCCGGATTTTAATTTTGTCATTAATTTATTTAATAATTTTTAATTAATTAAATATATTTATTAGATTATTATTGTTTAAATATTAAATTCTATAAATAATTTAATTGATATTTTGAAAAAATAATTTTGGATTCAAAAAAATTAAAATTTGTAAAAATATCAGAGATAATTATATTATTTTAGTCATTAAACTTTTATTTAAACAAACAATATTTAAAATCTATTAAATATCATTTGGTAATATAAACTAGAAATTTTACCCGCATTATATGCAGGGTAATATGTTTTTAAATAATAATACAATAATTTTCTGTAAATTTATTTAATTTTTAATTTTTTATTTTGAATAGAATTTGTATCATGATTTTACATGTTGATCAACCCGTTTGACCATTTTACTGAAGATAAAATTTTAAATAATTTTTTGATAAAAACGGTTTAAAAACACGTTTCTAGTTACAAAAAATCAATATTAATATGATTTGATTTATGGTTATATTTATTAGATTTATATGTACAAAACTTTATAAAAGAAAATCTTGAATTTTATTTTTTATATTTGTCTTGCAAAAAAATCCAAACTGAAAAATTATATATTTATTGCTTAATAAGATAATCGTTATTTGTTATTATAATCTTTTAGATTTATATATCTTTAAAAAAATTGCTTGGTAAATTTCTGTTTATATTTATTTAAATTTTATTATACTATTTTAGAAAAATTTCAAAATTTATTTGAATTTATATACTTTTTAAAATATTATTGTAATTATTTTAGATTTATCTAGAGAAAATTTAATATAACAATTAAAAAAACTAAATTGAATATTGCGAAATCTAAAAAGAGAGGTGAATTAGGTATCTTATTGAAAAAGATAAATCAAATATTAAAATAGTTTTATTTAAAATTTTATTTAAAATTCGTTTTTAAATTAATTTTCAATTAAATTTTATACATATATTTACAATTTTACCCTTAATGAATTTTACATGATTACCAATTTTATCCTTATTAATATTATTATTTTGTTATTTAAACTATTTTTTACAATGACATATCATATAATATTTTACTGATTTAAAGGTTATTTTCTTAAAAGTGATTCTGAAATAATACTATAGATATATGAGTTTGTATAATAACATGAATAATAGTAAATAATATTGAATAAATTTTGGAATTTTAAGTAAGTTAAATATATTTAATTAAATTCTAAATCATAGTTTTTTTTTTTGAAAATATACGATAGATATATAATTTATTTGAATAAGTTCATTTTTAAACTAAAAACATTTTTGTGATTTTGAATAAATTAAGTATTTATTTAAATTATAAATAAATAAATATTTATTAAGAATATATTGTTTGACAACACGAATAAAAATATTCCACTAAAAAGAAATTAAATATAAATCTGTTTGTCAATAGGTTTAAGATGTTAAAAAATAAAAATAAAAAAATTTAAAAAATGGTGGACACGTACCTAAATCACTTCTAGAGATTACTTTATACTCAAAATGTTGTGGGATGAAAAGTCAAAACATCGACTCACCTACAAAACGTCCAAAGTCCAAACCCATGCACAATATCATATATACACACACTCAACAATCCATCTTAGTTTTGCTTGCGATTTTGAAGGTTTTCTTTGCGATTTTGATGAATCGAGGAACGAAGATAAACAATCGCTCTTTTTTGACTTTATGTGTGTAGATTTCTTGGTACTTTTCAGCCAGAACAATGAAAGCAGGCGATTTGGGAGTTGCGCTGCTCACTCTAATGAACAAAGGGGAGAGAGGAAAGATAGGTTTCTTATCGCGTATGAGTTTATGATCTCTGTGACACTCCTCACTCTTTTACCCTCTTGAATCTGATTTTTAGTTTCTTGTTATGTTGTTGCAGAGAGTGGAAAGAGCTCGTAGATCAATGGCTCTCTCTCTTTTTTTTTTGTATGGCATGTTAAGGATCAATCATGATCAATCTCTCTAAATATTCTCCTATGCTAGATATGGAAACCTCTGTAATTATCTAAACCTAGAATCGTGTAGCTCCTCTCGTGTATATATACCTTATTGTAGCCTCTCCAATTTAATAAGAAAGATCATTCTCTTTACATGGTATCAGGGCAAGACTTTCTCTAAAATTTTTTGATCCTTCTCTTACTCTATCGTTTCTAATTTTTCACCTTCACCTAAACACCATGTCTATTTCCTTCTCTGTTGAAACTATCGATATAACAACGCAAACTCTGCTGAATGTTAACATGGCAAATGTTACAAAACTTTCAGCCAGCAAAAGCATGATGTGGAGTCTTTAGGTCCACACGTTGCTCAACGGCTATGACCTAGATGGTCATCTCGACGGATCGTCTCAGAAACCATCTGCCACTACAACCGTCAACAATGTCGTGACTCCCAATCCGACTCATACCCACTTGGAAACGCCAAGATAAGTTATTCTACAGCGGTCTCATCGGTATTCTCTCCATCTCGATCCAGCCTCTTGTCTCTACTTCCAAGACAGCTGCCGATATTTGGAGCACCCTCGCGTCCACCTACGCTAGGCCAAGCAGAGGTCACATACAACAACTCAAGCTGCAAATTAAACAATGGTCAAAAGGTTCTAAGACCATTGACGAGTACACCCAAGGACTCACCACTAGGTTTGATCAGCTGGCTCTCCTTGGCAAGCCTATTGATCATGAAGATCAGCTGGAATCCATCCTCGGAGGTCTCTCTGACGACTACAGATCTGTAGTTGAACAACTTGAAGGTCGCGATCTGACACCTTTCATCACTGAGGTCCATGAAAAGCTTCTTAATAAGGAAGCTAAACTTCTCACAACCTTGACCATCATCAACACTCCAGTCACGGCTAATGTGCTATGTCTCGTCCGTCTTATCGTCCGCCTCAGAATCAATGTCCCCAACAATCCTAGCACAAAAATCAGCAGCAGCATCAACATAACAACAAGGATACGCGCAATACGAAAGGGTATCAAGGAGGATACCATGGGTGATGCCAACTCTGCGGCATACAAGGCCACAGTGCCAAACGATGTCCTCAACTCATGACTCATGCAGCAGCTGGCAACAACACCACTCACACTCCCTGGCAACCGAGAGCCGACGTTGCACTTGCCAACAATCCGACGGATAACACATGGCTCTTGGACAGTGGTGCCACCCACCATATGACCAGCGATTTGAATAATCTAGCTCTCAATCAACACTACCATGGCGATGTAACCGTCACTGTTGGCGATGGTACAAATATTGCTATAACGCACACTGGTTCACTTTCTTTACCCTCGACCTATCGCTCTTTAAACTTATCCAATGTTCTCTGTGTTCCTAGCATTCACAAAAACCTTATATCGGTTTACCGCTTGTGTAATGCTAACAAAGTTTCAGTTGAATTCTTTCATGCACATTTTCAGGTGAAAGATATCAACTCGGGGGTCCTGTTATTCCAAGGCAAGGCTAAAAGTGAATGGACAAATGGCCAGTCTCTCCCACAACCATCACCTCCTTCTTTGCATCATCCTCCTTAACACCATCTGCAACCGACTGACATTATCGATTAGGACACCCATCTACAAAAACTACACAAAATATTATCTCCCGTTTTCCCTCTCTTGTTTGAATTTATCCTCTCAAAACTCTTTAAGCACTGATTGTTCTATTATCAAAAGCCATAAACTACCATTTTTTTCAAACTTCTATTGTTTCCACCAGACCATTAGAATACATTTTTACAGACGTATGGACCTCTCTTGTCATATCCATAGACAACTACAAATATTACCTCATTCTTGTCGATCATTATACCTGCTACACTTGGTTCTATCCTCTAAAAACAAAATCCCAGGTTCGAGACACATTCATACCATTGATATTGCGGTATAAGAAGATGAACAAATTCAACTCGTCACTCTTTTGGTGCAAACCGAGGACGAAAGGAGAAATGTTGTGAGAAGTATTTTCAGTCGCCTTGCAAAAGGTGAGTAGCGCTCGCATTGGCTACGGATCCCTCACCCATCGCTTGTGCCATTGAATCGGCTTTGTTCATGAAATATGAACGTCCTAGCAGAAGTAATCTCGGTTATTGGAGAGTAATGACCAACCTTGAAGCCAAAGGGAACCCTGATCTCGGAAAGAAAGTTCTTTTCGGTGAGATCACACCCCAACAATTGGTGAACATGACTAAAGAGGAACTTGCTAGTGACGAAAGAAAGAGGAGAGTTCAAGACATTAATTAGGGGGAAGATAGCTAAGAGACAAGACGATCAGTTCCAAAGAACTTCGAGTTTTCAATGATATCTTTTGATCTTCTATAACTTTATGTGCATTATGTAAAATTAGAATGATTCAAGCTATAAAATGTTGTGGAGTGGGTTGGTTTCGGGTTCTTTGTTCTTCCAATTAATAAAGGATGTTTTCGTTTTGCTTTGCTTCAGATTATGTTTGTGGATGGCTTCAGATCCCTAACTCTTAATAAGCAGGGTGTTACATGTTTAAATAGAGAGTACATGTCCTGGAAGTACGGTAACAAACAACATAATAAAAGACCTGTTCTAAAGAAGACGCTGGATACCATGGTGAATAAAGGCTTCCCCTTGTGGGCTCAGGACTCTCTTAGGCTAGTAGAAGGTTTGCTTTTAATCGTGTGGCTGTGATCTTCTCGGATGTTTGAGATAGAAAGATAAGGTGCTTTTCAAGGGTCAAGATTAATTGGTTAAGAGATTCTAGGATTTAAAGAAGCGTTGAAGGCGGCGATTTTTTGAGTTTGAAGTTTCGAGTGGTTCTAGTAAAGGAAGATTCAAGCGAATAGTTGGTGTGCAAGACATGGAGTGTAGGGCTTGGTCATGGGAGGAAGAGATAGGGTAAAAGACGTTTCTTGACGAATTTCTCTATCTGTAAGCATGTCTTCGGCGTTGGACAGAGAGTTGATGGAACTATCGCTACTGGAGGAAGATGAACCTTTCGATATGCCGGACCTTCCAGATTACAGTTCGAGTGAAAGGAATAAACTCAGTCTGGTGGGCAGAATTCTTAACCCAAAACATCAGAAAGCTCAGGGATGGTATGAGATCTCCCTAGAAAGTGGCAGATGGTTGGTCGAGTGAGAGGAGTGGCGTTAACGAGAGAACGATTCCAGTTCATCTTCTCAAACGAGCAGTATGATCGATGTTATGGCTAAAGGGTTACACACTTATAACGAATGGGCCTTGGCTATCGAGCCATGGGTGGAAGAACCTCCAGATGATTACTTGCTGTTTGTGCCGATTTGGATAAGAATCAGAAATCTACCTATCAACTTCTACACGGCAAAGGCTATTACTGACCTTGGTGAAAGAATCGGAAGAGTGATAAAGGTGAATTTTGATCCAGATAAACCTCAGATTCAAGACTATGTAAGGATCTTGGTGAATTTTGATATCTCTAAGCCGCTACAGAAATCTAAAGTAGTCAATATACCAAGAGGAGGATCAGTTACAGTGCAACTGGAGTATGAAAGGGTGCAGAAACGATGTTACACTTGCCAGGTTAACTCACGCTAAAGAGGATTGTCCTCTTTTGGAGAGAGTTAAGAAAAGAGCTGAAATGGGACAGAATGCAAGCGTGTCAAAGGGTCATCAGAGTCCAGAGAGAGTTCTTTTGGAACTAGACCCCTTATTTGGAGTATTGACAGAGGAGCAAGTTGGACATGATAAAGGTAT
The DNA here is from genome assembly GCA_900406315.1 of Biscutella laevigata subsp. laevigata. NCBI lineage: Eukaryota > Viridiplantae > Streptophyta > Magnoliopsida > Brassicales > Brassicaceae > Biscutella > Biscutella laevigata. Next base: position 7,739 of record OVAU01001074.1, read on the forward strand.
TGGCAGACCTAAGATAGCAAAAGAGGTTCTTGATGAAATGAGAACTTACCTGCTGGCCGCGTCTGAGTTGGATATAAAGATCAGAGAAGAAATAGTGAAGAGGTCGATAGCAGATTTAGAGTAGGATCCCATTGCTCAATAACAGTGCTACGGTTGGAACCGACATCCATTGTCTCTTACATTGTTAACAAAGACAAAGGTCTGGTCTTCGATTATGATATTCGCCAGAAGTCCTCTTTGCGAATTGAGGCGATAAGAGAGGACGAAGAAATGGCAGTTAGCCAGTCTAAAAAGACATTAGTCTTACACTCAAGTCCAGCAATGGCAAGCAGATTACAACTCTTGGATAACCACTCGTTTGATGGTTCTACGGTGTTCGAGCCGAGATTATATGAACCCGGTTCATCCGGAACCAAAAATAACAGTAGTAAGGCTAAGAGAAAGAGGCCGCCGAAGGACAAAAGAGCTAAGTTGGCTGACAAGGATCAAGGAAGGAAGCCCACTGCTAAAGAGAAGACTATCTTTCATCACAGTGGCAGCAACAGAAAAGAGGAGAAGGGACTCAAAGAGTTAGTGGTATACTCTAAACGCCGCAATGTTACGGTGAACCCCGAGGTGGTATCGCCGAAGTCCGAATGAGCATTCTGAGTTGGAATTGTCAGGGTCTGGGAGGTTCTCAGGACTTGACAATTCATCGTCTCAGGGAATTACGTCAAACCTTTTTCCCTGAGATAGTGTTTCTGATGGAGACGAAGAATTGCAAGAACGTGGTTGTTGATATTCAGACGTGGTTGGGGTATGATCAGTGTTGTACAATTGATCTGATTGGCCTAAGTGGGGGTTTACCGGTCCTCTGGAAGAACAATGTAAATATTGAGGTTCTTTCTAAGGATAAGAATATTGTAGATATGGAGGTTTGCTATGGAGGTTTCCGTTTTTATGCTACTGGGATTTATGGAGTCCCTGGCAGTGAAGGAAAAGAACGAGTTTGAGAAAAGTTGATGCAAATTGGAGCAAGTAGAAGAGGGCCTTGGAGCATGTTTGGAGACTTTAATGCTCTTCTCCACAATGCAGAGAAAGTGGGAGGTCCGAGTAGACCGGATTACACTTTTAAAGGTTTTGGTATGAAGGAACTCCCAAGTTCAGGTAACGGGTTCACGTGGAATGGGTTGAGAAATGGGTTATGGATTCAAAGCAGATTGGATCGGGGGTTTGATAATGATTCCTGGTCGACAATGTTTCCGGTTTCAAATCAAAGGTTCCTGGAGAAGATAGGCTCAGATCACAAACCGGTACTGATTAAGTTAGTGGCGTATTCTGAAAGATATAAAGGCAACTTCAGGTTTGATAAAAGACTGCTCTTCAAACCAGCGGTGAAAGAACAAGTGAGGAAAGCGTGGGAGCAGAGGAATTCTTCTCTAAATAAACCAGTCTCGATTAGAGTAAGATGCTGTAGAAAGGCTCTCTCAAGATGGACGAAGAAAAATCCTGTCAACTCGATGTCCGATATCAAAAGAGTCCAAGCAGAGCTCAATTCAGAACTTGAACAAAGGGCACCAGATTTCGGCAAAGTGAGGAGTCTCAAATTGGACCTTATCCAAGCTTACAAAGATGAGGAGATATTTTGGAAACAAAAAAGTAGATCCCAGTGGTTAAAGGAAGGGGATGGTAATACTAAATTCTTCCATGACTCGGTGAAACAAGCCAGAGCGAAGAGATACGTGGATGTGTTGGTGGATAAAAATGGGTTCCCTCAAAGATCAGAAGCTTCAAAAGGAGCGGTGGCAATTGAGTATTTTGAGAATCTGTTCAAAACCTCAGATGGGGGGAATTATGAAGAGTTCTTTGCAGGTTTCAGGAAAAGGGTCACTAGAGAAATGAATGATAATCTGATAAAAGTGGTAACCAGTGAAGAAATAAAAGATGCTATGTTCTCAATCAAGCCCTCAAGCGCTCCGGGTCCAGATGGTATGTGCGCTTTGTTCTATCAACACTTCTGGGATATAGTTGGTTATAAGGTGATCCAAGAGGTGCAACTATTTTTCCAGACTGGGCAGATGCAAAAGGAGTGGAATTATACCCACCTTTGTTTGATTCCAACGATTGTGAACCCGGTTAAGATGTCTGATATGCGCCCGATAAGCTTATGCTCAGTGCTCTACAAAGTTATAACCAAGATAATGATGAAGAGGTTGCAACCGTTCCTGTCAGAGATTGTGTCTCCAAATCAATCTGCATTTGTGGCGGATAGGTTAATCTCAGATAACATCATCATAGCGCACGAGATTGTTCATTCCCTTCGAACCCATCAGACTATTGGTAAACGGTTTCTAGCAGTTAAAACAGATGTGTCGAAAGCGTATGACAAGATTGAATGGCGCTACGTAAAGTCTCTGCTGCAGGCGTTGGGTTTCGAGGACAGATGGATTGAATGGGTGATGGTGTGGATCTCTTCGGTAAATTTCTCTGTTCTGATAAATGATCAGTATTTCGTAATCATTACTCCCCAAAGAGGCATTCGATAGGGAGACCCCCTCTCTCCCTTCCTTTTTGTGCTCTGCACTGAAGGTCTAACCTTTTTGATGAATAAAGCAGAACAGAATAAAACAATCAGTGGAATTAGCTTTCAGCCACAAGGGCCTTCGATTCATCACCTCTTGTTTGCTGATGATTCTCTCTTCATATGTGGGGCAACTTTGGAGCAGGTGGAGGTCCTTCAAGAGATTCTAAAACATTATGAGTTAATCACGAGCCAAACTATCAACCTTGACAAATCCTCCATCTCCTTTGGCGCCAAACTCAATCAGAGTGTTCGCAGTCAAATTCAAGAGAAGCTGGGTATTTTTCAGGAAGGTGGTGCATGGACTTATCCAGGTATTCCAGAATGCTTCATCGGTTCAAAAATCGAGTTGCTAAGGTATATACAAGACCGGCTCTCGAACAGATTGTCTGGATGGTTTGCAAGACTTTTATCCCAAGGAGGAAAGGATGTTTTGCTTAAGGCAGTGGCAATGTCGATGCCAGTGTATGCGATGTCGTGCTTCAAGTTGCCAAAGAATACATGCCAGAATCTGAACTCAGCAATGGCGAGGTTCTGGTGGAGCTCAGAGGAACATAGAAGAAAGATGCATTGGGTCAGTTGGGAAAAAATGACAGTTCCGAAACAATTTGGAGGGCTGGGGTTCCGGGACATTCAAGGTTTCAACCAAGCCTTGTTAGCTAAACAAGCTTGGAAGATGATTCAGGAGCCCGAGAACTTGGTGGTGAGGTTCCTTAATAGCAGATATGTGAAGCAGGGTGGTTTTTTAAATGCTAAACCAGGAAATAGACCTTCATACGTTTGGAGAAGCCTCCTTTTTGGTCGAGAATTACTACAGAAAGGTCTAAGGAAATCGATTGGAAATGGACGCTCTACTAATGTTTGGGATCATCAATGGTTACCCAAAGGTATCTGGTTTAAAACCAAGCTGATCAACAACTAAGATGGCCGAAGCGTAAGGTGGCAGCCTTGCTGAATTCTGAGTCTGGGGATTGGAGCTACAACATATTGGCTCACTTTATTGAGAAGGAACAGGTGGTGGAAGTTTGTAACCTCCAAACAGACAAAGAGATGGAGGATCATTGGATTTGGGATCATACTCGAAGCGGTTCGTACTCGGTAAAATCTGGTTATTGGATGTTCGATCAATCAAGAGGCTGGAACAAAGGAGGAATAAGGGAAGAGAGACCATCTCTCAATGCCTTAAACCAGATCATTTGGAAGTTACAAACTGTCCTCAAGATAAAAAACTTCATGTGGAAAACAGTTGCGAATGCATTACCGGTGAACGACCTAATCATCAGGAGAGGAATTAATATAGATGCAACATGTTTGCTATGTGGTAGTGGGAGTGAGTCGATCGACCATGTTCTCTTCAACTGCTCCTTTGCGAGGCAAGTTTGGGCCGTGGCAGAGATCCCTCATCCTCTACGGGTACCAACCTCATGCTCTCTATTCCAACCTCCACTATGTGCTTGGTTTCGTTGGGAAGAAAGCAAGACCAGACCAGATTATACGATCTATTCCTTGGCTTATGTGGTTCTTGTGGAAAAACAGAAACTCCTTCTGTTTTAAAGGTTGCAGGTACTCGGCGACTGACCTCACTTTCAAAGCGAAGGAGGATTCTGATTTGTGGTACGGGGCACAAGAAATTGACAGAGAAAGACAAGTCACTGTAAATGGAGCCAGACAAAGAGCGAACAAAAACTGGAAAAAGCCACCAGAAACGTGGATAAAATGTAACATCGGCTTCGCAAGAGACGTAAGGAAAGAAGTAGATGGCGTCTCCTGGATTCTCAGAAATGCAGAAGGAGAGACTCTGATGCATAACATACATTCTTTTCAGGGTATCTCCTCTCTTTTGGCTTTAAAAATGAAAGTGCTGTTATGGGCTATTAATAGCATGGCAGACTTAGGATTCTCTAGAGTGATTTTTGGTATTCAAGCTGCTGAGTTAGTTGGGGTTTTGAGTAGTTCGAAGACTTGGCCAGCCTTTAAGGTGAATGAAGTGATCATTAGTCGAGCGCTTAGACGTTTGCAGTTTTGGAAAGTTGAAGAAGAGAGACAGGGGTCGAATAGAGGAGCTAATCTTATAGCGAGAAGTGCTTTGCGGCAATGCTTTGCTCAATCATATGTGGCTAGAGGAGGATCTTCTTGGCTTCTCAACTTGGTGTCTTATGCGAAAGTTGCTTCCTCTTCTTGACTGCTCTTGTCCTTGTTTTTTTGGGTGGCTTTTGATGAAAGGGGTATAGATACTTAGTTTTTGGGTTTTCTTTTGTAGGCAGTATCTTTTTGTACAAACATTGCTCTCTTGTCTTTTATAAACAACTCAAGTTGTCCAAAAAAAAAAGACGCATAAGTCATTGTGACTGAGTCATACTGTAAGATCTGACACTATATTTTTATACATCTTCATTCTTTTCCATTTCACTCGTTCCATACTTCAAACAGAGAAATAAATTATTTAGAAGAACATCCAGAATCTGAAATCTCTTATGGCTCTTTCAAAATTTTCGACTAAAATATTATCTTATCTTATTTATGTTTATATTTATCATTTTTTAAACCTTCAAACATTCAATTCCTTTTTATTTTCTTGTTTCTATTGTGATCACAAAACAAGAACAAGTAAAGAAAATTCTGAAAGACCAGAGAATTGAGCTTACGATGGAGATACAGAAGAAACTAAGTCAATAGAACATGAAGAAATCAGATTTGATCGTCAGTTCATATAATTTTTATTTGTAAATTTTAGTAAAATTATATTTTATTTTAGATTTGATTTGTAATTTTTAATAGTTATCAATAATGATGTAATCTTAATATTTTAATATATATTTCAAACAATTTCACTAAGAAAAGGTTCAAATGGAATATTTTATAGATATTTATCAATTAATAAATTAGTAATTGATTTTACTAAACAACTCTCATCGAAAATTTTAATAGATATTTATAAATTAATAAATTAGTATTTGAACAAGATTCAAATATGAAGATTACCATCACGTATTGTAATTGAGAATATTTTTATATGAAATAAAAACTAATATAAATTGTTTAAATTATTTTAAATATTAATGTCATTTCTATTAAATTATATAAATACTAATGTCATTTATATTAGGTGATATAAACATTAACATCATTTATGTTAGGTGATATAAATATTAACATCAATTATATGAAGTGATAGAACATCAATTATATGAAGTGATAGAAATATTAACCTCATTTATATTAAGTGATATAAATTAAAATAGTTGCATCAATTATTAAAATTGATACTAGAAACTAGAATCACTACTTCCAGAATCATTTATATAAGTGATGCAATTAACTTTGCATCACTAAAACAATGATACAAATTAATAAAATAAATGATATAAGATGTGTTGTTTGTTGTAGTGCATGTTATGTACAATTTAATTTAATCTATTTTGCTAGTTGGTTTAGTTGGTTAAGATTGTATATGTAGATCAATTGTAACGACTTTCTCAAGCTAAGAAGATTAATATAGAAAATAATTATCAAATGTTTCTCTCGATAATCTTCATTCTCTAATAGATCCATTACTATTGATTTAATCATAAGCAATCAAAGACATCTATATGTTTACTTCGGATGAAAGATTATGACATGTTAAATGATCTAATTTTTAACTGAATATATTTTTTCCATATGTTCAAATTCAAAAATTTATTTTGAGTTAATAATAATATTTTTATTTATTTATAAAGAAGTAGATATTATAAAATTTCAACGAGAAACAATGGAGGTGAAATATACTTTGATTAATTACTCATTCAACCTAGTAAGCGGAAACATACTCATCAAACTGACCAAGTCCAATGGTTGGGGAGATATAACCAGTGCCTGTTGGGGAGCTACCACCAGCGCCTGTTGTGAAACAAATCACACAGAATAACCAAAACTCAGAATAACCAAATCACACAAAACTATAGAAGAGAAATCACACAAAACTATAGAAGAGAAATCACCTGATAAACTACACAACGACGAACAGAAATGACAGAAAGAAAACTGTAACTACACAATAACTACATTCAACCTATAAATTACAAAAACGCTACTCAGATTTCCGACGGAAACAAAACTACACTACAGACGAAACAAAACGATACTTACCTGAGACGAAGACGATATAAGAAACTTTTCTGAGGTTTCAGCGAATAGAAGAGAGAGCGAGAGTGTGTTATAAGCTGGACACTGGGCAAGAGAGGAGTGAAGTGTTATATTACATTTCAGCATTTAAAATTGTGCTCAAATTCATCTCTCCTAATTTCGTTTTCTTTTCGAGTTTTTTTTTTTAATTCCAACAGAGTAAAATATTAGAAAACCTTTGAAAATTCTGTTATTTACGGACCCAACCAATGCATAACGGGTCGGATCTTGGATATCCAATTAAAATCGGATTTTTAATAATTATTTTGGGTTGTATTGAAAAACAAAAAAAATGATAATATCTCAACAAGGGTTGAACCCTCAACCTTGGGATAGAAAAACAGCAGCAAGCGTTTTAATTAACTTCTCCAAACAATAATTTAAAGTTAAGATAATGTGTAAGTGAGTGAAATATATCCATTCAGTTATTTTTATTTTTCGGTTAGAGTTCGGATATCCATAATATATATTAAATATATAAAATAATATTAATAACTAAAATAAGAAAATATATTAAACATTGAAAAATATATAAAATATTAAGAAATACTAATAAATATTCAATATTTAAGCTTAGATTCAGATACTATGATATCCATATTTTTTTTGGTTGGGTTCGCTTGGGTGTAATTAGGTTGGGTCACGTACACGTTGCTCGGCCAGATCGAAAAGAAGATGCTCCGAGTTGCACACGTTCACACACAAGATCAGCTCGCGGACTGCATCACCAAACCTCTATCTCGAGCTCGCTATGTTGATCTTCGTTCCAAGATTGGAGTCATCCCAATGCCTCCATCTTGAAGGGACATGTTAAGGATCAATCATGATCAATCTCTCTCTCTCTCTAAATATTCTTCTATGCTAGATATGGAAACCTCGATAATTACCTAAACCTAGAATCGTGTATATACCTTACTGTAGGCTCTCGTGTATATACCTTACTGTAGGCTCTCCAATTCAATAAGAAAGATCATTGTCTTTACATGGCATCCCTCTTTAGAGGAATTCTTGAAGACAGGAAAAAAGATCCAGACAGCCATGGTGGTCACCAGATGGGATTATAAGTCAAAATACTTCATGATCTTTTCTTTTGGTGGTTGTGAGTGTTGATGCCAGAAATAATCACCCGAAAAAAGAGATTAAATCCAAGTGTTAGATCCGCCAAGAAATAATCACGAAGCGGCTCGTCGGACCGCTGAGACAAGGTCCAGAGATCGGTGTTGGAAGCACTCTTCCGGATATACATGGAATAGTGCTTCATGAATAAGGTGGTCAGGGTCCGGAAACTGTTGACAGAATTGGATTCGAGCCTTGAGAACCAGCTCAGAGCTGCTCCATTGAGGTTCTCCACGAATAGTTGACAGTATCCAGATTCCTGCTCTTTTGGAGTGAATCGAGACCTTCCCATAGCGATGGTGAACGCGGTCATAAAGTTCCTCGAATATGTGGTCCCGTCGTACACTGGGCATCGGATCTTGCCTTCGTGACGGAATCTGCTGGTAATGTTGCTCGTAAACGGAGTTCGCTGAGTTTCTTCCAGAACTCATTTGATCTCGGGGGCCGAGCTCGTCGCCCGATGGACTTGAGATGTCATCTCAGCTATCTGCTCTCTTAATCTCTGAATCTTCAGATCCCTTCGAACCGTAGCATCCTCGAAGACTGTAGGAGGTGCGTGTGGGTTTTGATGAAGCGCTTGTCCGACC
>OVAU01001075.1:0-16348 GCA_900406315.1 Biscutella laevigata subsp. laevigata
TAATCCGCTTTGTACGCTGTCACCATTCGGAGCCAATGTAACCAAAACCATTAACTTATCTAAAGTAAAATAGACTCCATGTGTTTTTTCTTGAATGTTTCTAGGATTTTGATTCCACAGCCACCGGAGCGAGGAGGATTGTACCACTTCACAGGCTTAGGGAACTTTTCAGGTAGAGATACCTAACGCATTAACCAAAGGTTTTATGTAGACTTGCAATTCGGAGAAATTCGGTTCAGTTTTTTTATTAATTCGGGTAGAGAAATAGGGTTATCAAATTGAACCGATTTATCATATAATTCGGATAATATAATTTTTTTATAATAACCGTATCTGAGCTGAATAATTTTAGATAATTTTGGATCGGTTTACATAATGTCAGGTTATTTGATTCATGTACTTTCAATTAATTCAAATAATTTGGTTTATTTTCAAAAAATTGTTTAAGTTTGATTTAATTTTGTTACTAAACCTTTTTCAATTTGCTTTAGATCGGTTATTGACTGATGACCAAAGTTGAACCAAAATCCAAAAATTTTGATTCGGTTCAGAAATCTCGTTTCGGTTAGGCTAGTTGTATATGTAAGAAATGGTGTGTTTTTAACAATCGTTAAAAAGCGTAACAAAGAAGGTTTTTGGTTAACCTTTAGGCCGAGTTTGGAAGGCGAGGAGACATTTGTAAGATCATGTGTGATAAGCTTCTTTGGAAGTCTCTTGGGAAATGCATGTGTGTCTCAAAGAAATGGGCAGCTCTAATCCGTGAGAAAGACTTCAGAGCTCGTTACTTGCTCCACTCGATGACAAGACCTCGACTGCTTTTCTTGATCTATCAAAGAGAAGACCCAAATGTGTTGTTTCACTCTATCTATCAAGAGAAGGAACCATTGTTGTTGTCTTGTCAACACCAGACGCGTATTACTCTTGAGCCAGAATCTGAGGTTTGTGCAGTCCTCCGAGGTTTGGTCTGTATTGAATCTCCTTTTAAGATTATGATATGTAATCCTGGTACCAAAAAGTTTCTGGCTTTACCGGAACTCAGAGAGCGATACCAAGATCGTGACGTAACCTTCAGTAGAACTTATCTTGGATACGATGAAGCAACGGATGTATTCAAGGTGTTATGTCTGACGAACAAAAGTGTTGATAACATAGTTTATACAGATTATCGAGTTTTCACGGTGGGATCTGGTGAAGATTGTTGGAGAACGATCGCTTATAAACAACCTATACATATTCTATTTACCGGAGGACTGAGTAAAGATGGAGTTTTGTACTTTGGAGCTTTGTCCAGAAGTGATGGTTCTCTTCTGATCAGCTTCAACCTAAGCTCTGAAGAGCTAAACGTTATTGAGTTACCTAAGCCGATCACAATTTGGTTTGATACTTCATTGGTGAACTACAATGGCGAAATTGCCTTGGTGAATGACTTTTTGTATAACAATGGAGAGATCAAGATTTGGGTTAGGAATAAAACTGCAGGAGATTGGCGTGAAGAACACATTTTGATTCCTCGTTGGAGTGAAACTGTTGGGGTCCCGTATGAATCTTATTGTTTCAGAGGTACCATTGTAACAGGAGAACTTGTCTTCGCACTCCACGGGTATATTGGATCAATGTTTGTATTGTATTATGATACAATCACACAACATCTCAGAAAGTTTAAGATTGATGGACTGGATAGAAATGCATTTCACTATGTTTCAACCTTCTTGGATCATGTTGATAGTCTTTCGTTTATGTAAGGAATCAGACTTGTCTTATTGTTTTTCCTTTCCTTTTCTATTGTCGTTAATCTCTTGGATCAATCAAAATGTATGGTTTATGATAAAAAATAATGTTGACTCATTTCTACTCCTTAGAAAACTTTCATAACTAAGACAAAATCAGCTGCTTCTTAGTTCTTGCTAATTTTCTTTCTTATAAAGAGATTCACAACTAAGAGCTTGATGATGATGACTCTTCTGACTCAGACCGGGGATTATCTATGGATTGTATAGCAGATATGACCTTGTCAAGGGTTTGGTCAGGGGACAGGGATCCATATGGTTTCCATATCTCCAACTATAGCAATGGCTGCATCAAGTTCTCCTAGGTTCAAGCATAATATGATAATCTCTTCGTACATAATCAAAACCATATATGTCTAATTATAATGTTATATGTGAAAATTTTCCATATAGAATGTATGAAATATTTAAATTTACAAGATGTAATAGCTAAGAAGACGATGAAACCAAACTTCAGTGATGTGTTCTTCATTATTACATAAAGATGTTGAAGAAGATGATGTTATGTGAGATTGATTTAGCTATTATTTAACCATTTTTTATAGAATGGAATTGCACTTTATTAGTTGATAAAGTAGTTACCAATTTTGAAAAAAAAAAATACATGAGACTTAATTTTTTTTTTGGAACAGAAATAAGATAAAATCTGAAAAGAATTAATATACTTGGACTAAAAGTGGTTGAAGCAATCAGAGAAAGATTGTGTTAAAAATCAGAGACAATTTGATAAATTATAAAAACTGGAATCGTGATCCACCACATGTTTCATATGAAATATTTATATTCTATATATTTTAACAATTAAAAAATATTAAATCGAATATTTTATTTTGTATAAATATTTAATATTTAATATTTTATTATTTATCATTTGGCTTAACTATTAAACTAGATAAACAAAACAAAAATTATGACTTGAATACCGATTAAATTAAGTTTCCGATTTATAGTCTAACATTCTAAGCATATTAACCCGTGGATCTCGGGGGAATCCGGGGTTAGCTACGCCTGGGGGTGTAGTTAGGGATGAGAATGGTGTTTGGAGAGGAGGTTTTGCGGTGAACATTGACTTTTGCTCGACTTCGCTGGCCGAACTCTGGGGGGTTTACTATGGCCTTTGGACTGCTTGGGAAAAGGGTTCTAGAAGAGTCATTATTGATATTGACTCGAAGAGTGTGGTGGATTTTTTCGGTACAGGGATTAGTGATGTTCATCCGCTGTCTTTCCTGGTACGCCTGTGCCAAGACTTTCTATCTAGGGACTGGTTGATCCGTTTTGTTCATGTGTATAGGGAAGCTAATCGTCTGGCTGACGGGTTAGCCAACTATGCGTTTTCTTTGCCTTTAGGGTTTCATTTGTGGGATGCTCCTCTGGAGCCTGTTGTTTCGCTGTATGAAGATGACTTAGCGGGAAGTACGTTTCCGAGAGTTGTCCGAGTATAGTTGGTTTGTTCTTTTGCAGAAGGGGCTTTCCCCCTTTTGCCTACAAAAAAAAAACACATTTATACTTCAAAATTTTCTAAATCTTTTTAATTTAAAAATTTTAATATTGTAAACATGTTACCAAACACATTTATAATTACTTCATTTTATATAACTATTATTATTGGTGTTTCCAAACAATATATTCTTAATAAAATTTTCTTTATTTATATTTTAAATAAATATTTAACTTATTAAAAATCACAAAAAAAAATTTACTTTAAAAATTAACTTATTCAAACAAAAAATTTATATTATCGATTTTTTTTGTAAGAAAATTATTTGATTTAGAATTTAATTATATATATTTAATTAACTTACTTAAAATTTCAAAATTTATTTAATATTATTTACTACTATTCATGTTATTAAACAAGCTCATATTTATATTACCAAGTGGTATTTAATAGAAATATTTTAAATGTTGTTTGTTTAAATAATTTTTTAATGACTAAAATTATAATTATCTCTTATATTTTTACAACACTTTAATTTTACTGAATCCAATTTTTTTTTTCAAAATGTCACTTAAATTATTTTATAGAAGTTAATATTTAAATAGTAATAATTAATAAATATTTTTAGTTAGTTAAAAATTATTAAAATTTTTAGTGATAAAAATAAAATCTAGGCATGACTCGGGTCTTAATCTAGTTATATTTAAAATATATTTTTGAAAATACAGGTAACAAAACTATTACTTATTTTCCAAATAAATATTTTCATGAACGTAACAATACTTAGAATTGAAATCTAAATTCGATAAAATCAACTAAAAATGGAATAAAACATGTTTTTATTGTATTTCAAAATATATTAAAAAAATATCCGCTGATTTACTAGTATTGAGAAACGGTCAACATCCATTAACATTAATAACAGAGTACCCCTTTTAACTTTCTAGATGATGCATACGAGGAGACTCTCACTCAGAAAGCTTTTGGTGACAAACTCAAATAAGATTCTTCTCAAGACACGAGGAGTATTCTTCTATAAATCTCACATTTTGTCTGGTAATAGATGATATTCTAAGCAAAGAACAAAAGAAACAAAATAAAAGAAATGGAGAATAATAACGAAGTAGTTCCTGAAGATATCCAAAATGAGATACTGTTACGTTTGCCTGTGAAGTCTCTAGGGAAATGCATCTGTGTCTCAAAGAAGTGGGCTGCTCTAATCCTTGACAAATACTTCAGAGATCTTTACTTTCTCCACTCGATAACAAGACCTCGACTGTTGTTCGTGTTCGTTCGAAGAGACAACTCAAATGTGTTGTTTCACTCAGTCTATCAAGAGAAAAAACCATTGTTGTCGTCTGGTCTACAACAGACCCTTGTTAGTCTAGAGCCAGAATCTAAGGTTTGTGCAGTCCTCCGAGGTTTGGTCTGTATTAAATCAGATTTTAAGATTATGATCTACAATCCGGGTACCAAAAAGTTTCTGACTTTACCTGAACTCCGAAAGCGGGACGTAATTTTCACTGCAGCTTTTCTTGGATATGATGAAGCAACGGATGTATTCAAGGTGTTATGTCTGACGAACAAAAGGGTTTGTAACAACAGACTTGAATACAAGGATCATCGACTTTTCATTATTGGATCTGGTAAAAATCGTTGGAGAAGGACGGTTTATAAGCCTCGACATTGTCCAGTTACTGGAGGACTCTGTAAAGATGGAGTTTTGTACTATGGAGCTTGGACAATAAGAGGTATGCATCCTATTTTGATGAGCTTCAATCTGAGGTCTGAAGAGCTAAACATTATTGAATTACCTAATTCAGTCCCACTTAATGGGATTGGTACTTCATTGGTGAACTACAATGGGGAAATTGCCTTGGCTAATAGGTGGGTGGATGAATTTGGAGAGATCCAGATTTGGGTTAGGAATGAAGTTAAAGGAGATTGGCGTGAAGAACACATTGTTATTCCTCTTTGGAGACCTTTTTGGAGAGAAACCGTCGGGACCGGTATAAGGCTTTTTCTTTCAAAGGTACAATTGGAACAGGAGAACTTGTCTTCGCACTAGACAATTATAATACTGAAGGAGCAATGTTTGTGTTGTATTATGATAAATTCACACAACATCTCAGAAAGTTTGAGATCGAGGGATTTTCTAGAGATACATTTCACCATGCCTCAACCTTCTTGGATCATGTTGATAGTCTTTCGCTTATGTAAGGAATCAGACACTAGTTTGGTTTTTCTGTCTCTCAAATAGTATCTAGAAGTGGTGTTATTGTCTTTCGTTTTCTTTTCTATTGTCTTTAGACTTTGTACATAGTAAACAACAATGTTAATCTCTTGGATCAATCTAAATCTATGTTTATGGTAAGCATAACTAAGACCGAATCAGCAAATTTTTTTTTTTTTTTTTGTTAATAAAGTCGGAGCTATCTTAAAAAAGTCATAGCTAAGAGGTTGTTGATGATGGTGGCTCTTCCAACTCAGAATTGGGATTATCATTGGACTGTCTAGCAGATATAACCTTGTCAAGGGTTTGGTCAGGGACAGTGATTCCTGTAGTTTCCATATCTGCAACTGTAGCAATGGCTGCATGATGTTCTCCTACGTTCAAGCATAATGTGATTGATTCTTGGTGGCTCTACAGCAGAAACGAGGATTGAAACTTGAGCACCAAAAGGGTTTCTTGCAGTGTACGTCGGTGAGAGCCGGAAGAAGGAGAAGCATATTCAAACAAAAGATCTAGAAAGATTTGTTTATTATATACGGTAAGATCCAAAAGATATTCTTGTTGCTACTGTATTAGAGAATCATGATCAAGTAAAAACTAACTGAACATAACCGACGCCATAAAATACCTGAATTTGAACCGACCGGAAAATCAGTTTATTCTTATTCACCATGATCAAACCGAAGTTTTGTATCGGTTAAGTAGGCAAAAATCTCGGAAACTAATCGCATAGAATCTGTTATGAACCGGGAAATATCAATCAAATTACGATATGGGTTTTGGTTCAACCGAGATTCGTAAACCGAAATTTAAACCGGTTGATATCACTGTAGAGTCGAGTTCATAAATATATGCAGAGATTTGTCTGTTAACAAAGCAACCCTCGCAGGAAAGTATTTTCTCTTCTTTGATTTTCCTGGGAATCTGTCAGTGAGTTGTCTCCTAAGTCTCTCTCTCTCGATCTGACTCAAATTTAATTCAACTACTTCTTCTGCCTGCACGGGTTTTTGTTCTTTTGCCATTGGAAACTTCGATTGAGAAGATACGAGTTTTTTTATGCATCCCTTTGATCAGATCCTAAAGCGTGTTTCGTTTCGTTTCTCGTGCAATTCAACGCTGTTGCAGTTTTTCATCGTTTGATCCTGGATCTCGCCTTGAACTCTTCGTTTTGGGTAAATTAAAAATAAATGGAGAATTCTAAAATTATGTGTAAAGTGAAAGTTTAGACACTGGTTTTCTGATTTTTTGAATTCCACTCTTGTTTTGGATTTAGGCTTCTTTAATTTGGGAAGGAGCTCGATTTCGAGCTTGTAGAAGATGGTTTTCAAATCTAGGATAAAATGGATTGCACTCTTTGTACTAATCTTATCAGTTGGATCTCTGGTTCTTCATCTTTCGATGACAAAGTCTTCAGGTGGACAGTTGGCGTCTTATGCAAGAGATACTCTTTGGCAAGATTTTGATTCTTTGTTAGGGGCACAGGTAATCGAACGAATTCAATCGGATTGGATTCTGGGGCTGCAATCTGAATGTGTTATTGAAGAATGTCCATTGCCTTTTGTTTGGTTTACTGTTGTAGGATTTTAGAAATAAGCACTTATGGCGACCTGTAAAGTCGTTGGAGACCTTGCAGCCTTATGCCAATCCACGAAATAGTTATCCCGGTAATTTATCCAACTCTGTTATGCATCTTTATGAATTCGTAGGTAATACAATTTCGATTTTTACCTGCTTTGGTGAATTGGTTATGTCTTCATCATAGATGCTGAATCATATTCCAGTTATAGAGCTTAATATGCAGCAGTCTTTATATCCATTTTGTATCTAACCATTGTGGGATATAAGCCCTTACAGAAATGTCTATTCCTACCTTTTATGAGTTTTATTCTTTCAAGTCTTATCGATTTTGTATATTTTTTCTTGGTACTGTCTCTTTGCAGCACCCAGTACAATAAACAATGGCTTCATTTATGCAAAGATATTTGGTGGATTTGACAAGATAAGATCTTCTGTATGTATCAGTTGACTCGCTAATTTGAGATTCCTCTTTATTTTTTTTCTGTTATGCGTTTTGATAACTTCTTTGCAAATTTTTTAGATATGTGATCTTGTCACCATATCCAGGCTTCTAAATGCTACTCTTGTCATTCCAGAGCTTCAAGAGAGTCTTCGTTCAAAAGGCATTAGGTGCGCCTTTCTCTATCCACTATGTTTTTCATTTTAGCTTTTCTCCATGGTTTCTGTTAAATCATGTTTCGTTGCCTTGATATCAGACTCTTCTTTACTGTAGTTTATTTTTACATGCTGTGCAGCAAGAAGTTCACGAGTTTCTCCTATCTTTATGATGAAGAGCAGTTTATGGCCTTTCTTAAAAATGATGTTATAGTTGTAAAGGCCCTCCCTGAGAGCTTGAGAGCTGCAAGAAAAAGGAACGAGTTCCCTCTTTTTAAGCCTAAAAACTCCGCATCGACAAAATTTTACCTCGAGGAGGTATTGCCAAAGTTAAAGAAAGCAAGGGTTATTGGACTGGTAATCTCTGATAGTGGATGCTTGCAGGTACCGAGTGTTTTCTTCTCCATTAGTCAATGATATCTTGCATGGAATAACTTCTAAATCTATAGAGATCTTAGATACATATCTTTCTGCCTGCAAACTACCATCACTTGTCATATGACGTTCTGCTCATGTTTAAATGTAAGAAGCGGTTAAATTAGGTATACAAGGTGTTTTACTTTCAACACCATTGTCTTGTTTTCAGTCAACTTTGCCAGCTTCAATGCCTGAACTTCAAAGACTAAGGTGTAGAGTTGCTTTCCATGCCCTCCAGCTTCGTTCAGAGGTCCAAGTGCTAGGCAAGAAGATGGTCGAAAGGTACTTGCCATACTTGCAATTTGAAATTTATTTGACGAAAAAGACAAAAAAGCAGGTGGTAGTGTTGGCTCTGGAGTATTAAGGGGGGAAATAACATTAGATGCTAAACTTTTGTTTCTTTAACGATAGAGTACCTAGCCAAGAACTAAATAAACAAGTTTCAGGGGTGACCCATTTTCAATTAACCTTGGGATATTGCGTAACTAAACTTTATGTGTCATGGTGTTGTCCTTCGACCCCTAAGAACTGTGCGTCCCTGACAAACTTGAGATACATAATTTCCGTTTTCTAGGTTACGTAAATCAGGTCAACCTTTCCTAGCTTATCACCCTGGCTTAGTGAGGGACAGATTAGCATATCATGGCTGTGCTGAGCTTTTCCAGGTAAAAGTTTCCAACTTTTTCCATCTGTTTTCTCTAGTAGAGCAAAGTCTTTATATCAGCTTCACTTCTTTTTTCGGGCTACCACTTGTGCTTGAGTTACATGGGGAAGAAGTTTATGATAGTGAAATCAAGTTCTGACTCTAGTCATTGTTTCAACTTCTGAAGGATATCCACAGTGAACTCATCCAGTATCGGCGTGCTCAGATGATCAAGCAGAAGTTAATTTTAGAACAACTTACTGTAGACTCGCATTTGCGCAGGGACAATGGCTTATGTCCTCTCATGCCAGAAGAGGTAGAACCCCGAGCTTCTCTCAAGCTATGCTAAAAATGCACTACATGGACACACACACACACACATATATATATATAGCTCATTACCCTTTATGCGTTTGTGGTGTTGCTTGAAAGATAAAACTGACTCGAAAACATGTGCCTCGCAATTCTTGGAGTGTTTGTATATATATGCAGGCTCATAAGTTTTAGTTTGCATGTCCCCGGATGTCCTTATGCTGACATATAAATGCTTCGGTTAGATCGTTTTCTTCTGCTTTTCTGTGGAACTTTTGGCTTTATAGTGCTAAAGAATTCATTTGTATTCAAAACTTTCAGGTTGGAATTCTTCTAAAAGCATTGGGTTATTCCCAAAAGGCGATTGTATACTTAGCTGGTTCTGAAATGTTTGGCGGCCAGAGAGTTTTGATCCCTCTGCGTTCCATGTTCCCTAATTTAGTGGATCGGACTTCTTTATGCAGCATGGAGGAGTTATCAGAATTGTTTGGTCCTGAGAGACCTCTTCCAGAAAATAAATTTGAAATGCCTCCTCGAAAAAGCGACAAACAACTGAAGGAAGAGTGGAACAAGGCAGGTCCTCGGCCTCGACCTCTCCCTCCTCCTCCAGACAGACCTATCTACCAGCATGAAAAAGAAGGGTGGTACGGTTGGCTTACAGAGAATGACACCGAACCAGCCCCTTCGCTTATGGATCTTAGGATTCAAGCACACAGATTATTGTGGGATGCCCTTGATTATGCTGTATCTGTAGAAGCAGATGTGTTTTTTCCTGGTTTTAACAACGATGGAAGTGGGTGGCCAGATTTTTCAAGTTTAGTAATGGGTCAGAGGCTCTATGAAAGACCCTCTTCACGTACATACAGACTGGACAGGTAGGCATGGCTGTAACTCAACAATTTATGACTGCATTTTGAGGCTGAAATAGATTTAAGAGATTGTTGGCTATAGCTACCTTCCTAATACTTATATCGTTTTTGCAGATAAACTTCTTATTTTGTTACAGAATTCCTTTTGCAAATGTATTAACGAGTGTTTACTGATTTTCTCAAACAGAAAAATTATTCAAGAGCTTTTCAACATAACCCGTGAGGACATGTACCATCCCAGCCGTAACTGGACACTTCATGTGAGAAAACATCTAAACTCGAGTTTGGGAGAAAGTGGGCTTATAAGACAGTCTATGCTGTCCAAACCCAGGTCGTTTCTTTCGCATCCACTTCCTGAATGCTCATGCAGAACATCAGTCCTTGACGATTCCAAGCAAATACGAAGTGATGATGGCAGATTTCTCTATGGAGGTGAAGATGAATGCCCTAAATGGATAAAATCAGCTGGAGTGGAGAAGAGTAAAACTGATGATGGTGATCAGCCTGACTATGAACATTACCTCGCTGAACAGTCGGAAACTGAAGAAGAATTTGCAAAAAGTAAGGTGGCTTCAGCGTTTGACCAAGATGATGAGTGGGATCCTAACGACTAGTGTGACACTGATTCTGCACTGAGATGTCATTTGATTATTCCGAGATTCTTTTCAGGAAAAGGCGAAGAAGCAAACAAACAGAGGTTCTTTTCTTGTTTTTCTACAGTTTCCGGCTTTCTGAGAATAAGCTTATAGTGTTATTCTTTTGTTCGTAGCTCCTTACAAATTAGTTGCATACTCTTTATACATGAAACAAAGATATGGTATTCACTGAAAGGGTACTTGACTTTGGCCTCTATAGAATAGTTGTTTCATTGATCCAATCAAAAGAATTAGTGACTGTGAAAGGTCAGTAGTGTGTTTGATGCGGGGATACATGTAAGTATATGCAATTTATTGTGTTGTATACAGAATCTCCAGAAGCAGGACAGAGAGTAAGAAAACCCTAAGCACCATTTCTCTGTGTCCATGGTTTGAGAACAGTGATCCAGAAGCTGGACAGAGAGTAAGAGAACTCTAGGCACCATTTCTGTGTGTCCATGGTTCGAGAACAGAGATAAGAGTAATGATGATGACAAGCAGCAGGATGAAGATAGCACAACACATCCATTTCCTTGAACTTTTCTGACTTTTAATTGCTTTTGTTAAGCTATTGTTCCCAGATTGAACATGATCCACAGCAGTCGAGACCTGTTACAATAGAAACAGAGTAAGAAGGAAACTTAAACTCAGAAACAGGTGTTGAAGAGATTGGTACCATGTTCTCTATGTTGTCTAACATCTCTCCCTGTGCATCCACCAACACAGCCATATCCAGAAACACCTAAACCGGAAACATAAAGAGAGAAGCATCAACAATGACTCAATTCTGAAAGTAGGCTAGGCAAAAAATCCGGATTCGAATTCGATCTGAAAAATACCGGTCCAAATTAAAATTTGAAAATACTTGAATAGATATTGGGTGGGGTAGAACTTAAATTGAACACGAGATATCAACTTAATCCTAGATATTTAATATTTATTATTACTTTTATAAATATTTGATATTTTTATTGTTTAATATTATTTTTTAAAAATATTTAATATATTTCTCATTTTTATTTTATATGTTTATATTTTGTATTTTGCAATATTTTTAATGAAAATAACTTACATTTTTTGTTTATTAGTATTTCGAAGACTACAATATTTTTGATTGAAAATATCCGAATCCAGAAATATTCGAAAGTATTTCGGTTCTCCGAACCCAAATGAATCATAATCAAGCCCATGCAATAAAAACCGAACGATCCTCTAAGCATAAGTCGAAACCCGAAACCCAAATAATCAACCCCGAATCCGAACAAATACTCAAACGCCCACAAAGTCTTGGGGAGGATTACCTGTTGCAGGTCAAGGAGTTTCTTCTCTAACTCTCTGACAGCTCCATGGCGTTCTTGAATCTCAGCCAGTGTATCCATTATCTACACATAGCCAGCAAATAACCTAGCTTCAGAAGCACGTAACAATCGTCTTTTGCTGCAGACAGAGATTATCAGATTAGTACCAACCTGACCACGTCCTTGCTCCATAATTGCTTTCTGGAAAATCTGCTCACTGTCTCCAGTTTCAATCAATCTATCAACTGTCTACACAACCCCAAAAATCGATTATCATGGACTGATACTAATGACTCATTCAATAGCTAGGTTTAAATTACGAAAGCAAAGTTTTCAAGTTCTTGCCTCTTCATCGGCTCGTTGACCAGTCACTACAATCAAAACAAGTAAAAAATCAGATTTGAGAAGATTATTTATGAAACAGTATGTTCAGGCAGATTATCAATTCAAACCTGTAAACACTCGTCTCTCCACAACTTCTCTGTATTCTTGTTGAATGTTCTCTCTTAGAGTCTGTAGATAACAAAGTTAAGAGCTAAGACAACACTTTACTAGAGAGTGTTTCAGTATTTGCTCATTCTAGAAATTTACCTGGAACTCATATATCTTTTCCTTAAACTTCTTCTTTACCGCACTGTGGAAGAAACAACTTGTTTTGAAGGAAGAGAGATAGAGAAAGAATCTTGAATCATACCATAAACAAAACTCACATAGTTGTAGCTGTTCTTGTTCTGTCTACACCAGTTCCTTTTCCACAACCTGGTTTAGTTCGGTTCTCCAGATTCTGAAGAAATCAAATCAGTTCTGAAGTCTTAATCTCGAGATGAACAGAATGAAAACAATGTATTCATCTCTAAGTCTAACCTCTCGATCCAGTTCCTCGATCTTTCCTTTGATGAAACGAGCAATTCTTCCCACTTCATCAACATCTCTCTCCATCCTCTGTTTGATTGCTGCAGAGAGAAACCAAATTTCATTCAAGAACTTGTTTTTCAGTTTTAAAATCGAATTCAGCTATGGATTACATTTCATTGCAGGAGCTTTAGAGATAGCTTTAGTCTCCTCATGTGCTCCTTGAAGCTTCTTGAGATGCTTTTCAACCTTCTCATATTGCTTCTCGATATCTTGGACCTAAACAGTTGAATATGATTCTCAATAGATATACACATTAGAGACTAATTCAGAAAAGTTGCAGAGGGATAAAGAGCTTAACCTTTTTGAAGAAACCTGAGAGGCCGAGATCTCCAGAGTTACCTGGGCCATGTCCTGACTCAATATCGCTTCTATTAGATCGATCTCTCGAGAAATCTGAACCCTGTCCCATTTATTCACATCATCTTATATAAGACTCAATTTCATCTCAATAGAAATCTTGTAATCCAAGTAACTAAAAGCCCTAAGATTCGTCACTTTTGTATCGTCAAGTAATGTCCAAAGCGAAACAGAGAGGGAAAGATAAAGACAAACCTTTAAGAGGTCGTTCATTGTCGGAGAACTGGAACAGAGAGAAAGATCTATAAAAGTAGAAAGAAACTTGTTGAACAATCAATCAGATTCAAGATTTCCATAAATATATAAAAACATAACTGAATCTACATGAACAAAATCCAAGAAATGGACACGATAATAGAAGGAAAAACAAACCTGGTTCTGTAATAAAAACACAGATCTCTCTTCGTTCTCTTCCTTTTTTTTGTTGTTGTTACGTACAAAAGAGTTTCGTTACCGTATGAAGATAGAATAGAACAAAGAGGAGATTGTTAAACACGTACGGTAATAAAAGTTTAACGGTTGAGATTTCATTTTGAAATTATGTTATCTTTTTTTGTAAAGAAGTCATGAATCAAAGAATCAAACCAAAACAAACAGTTTTTGCAGGGATGTTAAATCTGAACGAGGCATCAAACAAAACTATTATCCACCAAATTTATAATTTGTAATTATCTTACAAATTAGCAAAAAAATCAAAATATAAAATTTTAACGTAGATAATGAAAAACATCATATATATTTGTGTTGCGTATATATTTTATTATATTTTTCTTGCAAAAAAATTCAAAGTGAAACTTTATATATTTATTGGTTAATAAGATAATCTTTATTTCTTATTATATTTTTGTTTGATTTATATATCTTAAAAAAAAATTTATGATAAATTTAAGTTTATATTAATTTAAAATTTATTATACTTCTTTTTCGAAATTTATTTGAATTTATATACTTTTAGAAAAAATTAAAATATTATTGTATTTGTTTTTAGCTTTATCAAGAGAAAAAATTAATATAACAATTAAAAAAAACTAAATTGAATATTGTGAAATCTAAAAAGAGAGGTAAATTAGGTATCGTGTTGAAAAAGATAAATCAAATATTAAAATAGTTTGATTTTTAATTTTCTTTTAAAATTTGTTTTTAAATTAAAATTTTATTTTAAAATTCGTTTTTAAATTAATTTTCAATTAAAAATTTATACATATATTTACAATTTTACCCTTAATGAAAATTACATAGATTTCCAATTATATCCTCAATAAATATGATTATTTTCTTCTTTAAATTATTTTTTTACAATGGCATATCATGTAATATTTTACTGATTTAAAGGTTATTTTCTTAAAAGTGATTCTGAAATAATACTATAGAGATATAAAAATAGAGTTTATCTACCACAAAAAAGTTATAATGGACCACTTCATTTAACGAATAGGTAAATTAATTACATATATATTTTTAATTAATTTTAATAAACTTAATTTTATAGTAACCAATATTATTACAACAGAATATTCAAAAAATCTACAATTAAATAATTAACTTATAAAGAATAAAAAATATTTACTTACCATAAATATTTCTAAACACATAAATTCAAATTTTAAAAATCCACATTTAAATAATTTTAATAAAAAAAAATCATAAACACATGATTTCAAATTTTAAATTTTGTAATTTACATTTAATATTTAATGTTGATTTCTAGAGTTAAAAAATATCCTTAAAATATAAACATATAATCATAAGCTAAATATATCTAATTAAACATTAAAAATTTATTCAAAACAAGGGTTTATCTACTTAAAAAAATGAGTCATATACTATTTCACTAGGTAAATATTAGTGTTACAACAATATTATTTATCTATCAAAATATATCACCAATTTTTTTTTCTAGAGAAAAATTATTGGTTTTAGTTTTCTTAAGATTTAATAATTTGGTAATATTGTATCACGATATTTTTAAAAATATTCCAAGAAAAATATTCTTTTTGTTTCTTTGGGTTTAATAATTATAAAGCAATATTTAAATAGTTTAAGAAAATATTACGATCATAAATTCAATCAGTTTTATTATTTATTATTTCACTATATTTTTGTTACATCAAAATACAAATCACGTATTTAAATTAATATTTAAAATTTAAGAATATGTTAATTTATCTAGAAGAATATTCTTTGTTATTTATTTAGGTTTAATAATTTAAAAGAAATATTTAATAATTTTAAGAAAATATTAGATCATAGATTCAATTAATTTTAATATTTATTATTTCACTAGATATTTTGTTACAAAAAAAATACAAATAACGTATTTCAAATAAAATTTAAAAATTATTAAATTCAAAAACAATTTTTGTTAACAATTTTAATAATAGGTTATTTTATTTATCTTAAGTAACATAATATTTAAAAATCTATTATTTATGACATTATAAATTCCATCAATCAAACCATATTTTAAAAAATAATATCGAATTTAACAATATTCTAAAACTAATATCAATCCTAAATATTTTTTTTAATTCATTTGATATCAATCAATATTCCCATACAAAATTTTAAAATGAAAACATGAATCATGTATAATTTATAGTACATATATTATCATACTTTTATTATTTAGAGTGTTGATTACAAATGTTAATTTCAAAATAAAAATTATCCGTATTGAACGGGGGTACAATTCTAATATAAACTTAAACTTATATTGAACGGGGGATTATCATGCATGCACTATAAATTTAGAAGAAAGAAAGATCAAAAAGAAAATGGAAAGAAAAGAAGGTTAAAAAAGAACATAATTAGCGGATTTAAGATTTTTTTATCGGTGACAAATGACAATGTTAAAATGCCATTTTTTAATAAAAAAAGGAAATTTATTTACAGATCAGTATATATATTGCGATTCGTTGGGGTTATGGGTGTGTTTCTTACATATATATTCTTTCTATTGATTCTCATTTCCCTTACTTGGGTCTTCCTCCTTGTTTTAGTGGATCTAAAAGGGATTTACTTTCTTTTGTTACTGACCGGCTTAAATTCAGACTGAATAATTGGAGTTCAAAGAGTCTATCTACTGCTGGAAAAGAGACTTTGTTAAAGTCCATTGCCTTAGCCTTGCCTGTTTATGCCATGTCTTGTTATAGACTAACAAAACATCAGTGTAAAACGATCAACTCTGCATTGGCTTCTTTTTGGTGGAGTAAAACAAATAACAAACGCAGTATTCACTGGTTATCTTGGAGTAAACTCTGTCAGCCTAAATC
>OVAU01001076.1:461-16344 GCA_900406315.1 Biscutella laevigata subsp. laevigata
CTAACCTCTCCTACCTCCACCACTGATTTCAGACTAAATTTGATTTTGCATGGATGATATTTTTAAGAGTGGATCACATCAACAATATTTGCTTTTTGTCTTTTATAGTGTAAACATCAACATTTAAGAAATCTCCATCACTATTATTATTTTCAAAAGAAAATAGCAATTTTAATAAGATATCTCATAAATTTAAGAACAAACGAATCTTGTCCTCTTCATAGTCATCAAGAAGCTACCAGCCCAAAACCATCACATTCATCTTCCCTTTTTGTTATTCCTTTAATATTTTTCCCAATTTCTTCTACTTTTTTTTGTTATTAAATATATTTTTGATACATTGGTTTTGAGGTTGAATCTTTTTTTTTTTTTTTTTTTTTTTTTTTTTTTTTTTTTNGGGTGTCCCGGCGTCTCCGCGGTAAGCGAGGGTAAACCGGACTAGTCCCCCCAAGGGGTGGTGCACCCCGCGGATGGAGCCGCACTCCGGGTAGGTTGAGGTTGAATCTTTAAAGCATAATACGCAACATTTGATGATTTTGATGAGACATAATACTTCGGACTCCATATATAATCCTTAATTATTCCAAAGACACATCTACACATAAGTCACCAACGAATAAACGAATCGTTTTTTTGTCTGTTGTCTTTTCTTTTTAACACATTGCGAGAGACACAGTGTCGCTCCAAAAAAAGCTTTAACAAAAAAAAACATGTGTAATATAATATAAATCATAATAATGACCGAAACTCCATCATTAATTACCAAATTACCCTCTCCAATCGTTGCATTGTGTAGTGGGCCTTGTCTTTTGTGGCCCAGCTTTTAGAGGACACGGCGTTTGTAACGGCGGTACCATACAGTTATATTGTAGACACAACGAACTACTCACCGGAATTTCCGCCGTCGGACTAATCTGAATTCCCGTTAAGAAGTTATGTTGCAGATACAACGTTTGTATACTCGCTGATAACAATCTCTCAACGAAGCTCGCTGGAACTTCACCGGTGAATCGATTACTATTCAAGTAGAGATTCTCTACGCTTGAGAGAAGCGGAGATATTCCGCCGGAGAGTCGATTGTAGCTGAGATCGACGGTTGGGATTGTAACTTGATTCGCTGGTTGAATCGATCCGTAGAAGAAATTGCGTTGTAATTGGAGGTTTGTGATCGGGAATGCGAATACTCGACCGGGGATTGTACCGGTGAACCGGTTTAAACTGAGATCGAGATAGTTGAGTTGGTTCAACCGGAGTAAGACATGATCAACCGGTCCGGTTAACTGGTTTGAAGCGAGTGAGAGGTATTGCAGAGAGGGAGGGAGAGACGCCGGAGAGATTGAGCCGGTGAGGCTGTTGCGTTTGAGATCGATTCGGGTTAGGGTTTGTGAAAGAAACGGAGGAATTGATCCGGTTAAGTGATTGTGGCAGAGAATCAAATTGGAGAGCTCAGGTAACGATCCGATTGACGGAGAAATAGTTCCGGTGAGCTGATTATAGCTCAAATCCAGAGTTCTGAGACCACGAACCTCGCCGAGACTCGCTGGAATCTCGCCGGATATGTAATTCCTGCTGATTGCGAGAAACCGAAGGTCTTTTAACTGAGAGATTGTTGCTGGTAAAGCACCCATGATACGGCCCGGAACAATGGAGAGCTCCGTGAGAGACGAGAGTTTGCCTATAGCTGGGTTGATCCGACCCGATAAACCGGGTGACCCGGCTCTAGGATCGCCGAGATTGAGAGAAACCACCTTATCACCGTCGCAATAGACTCCAGCGAAGCCACAAGGATCAGAAGTGAAATCCCAAGACTGGAAGAAATTAGAACCAGGCAAATCATGAAGAGATTTACGAATTGCTTGCAGAGCTAAGAAATCAACCGGGTCGAGAATCGCCTCCGTTAAGAATCCGAATAGAAGCAGAAACATCAAACACCAAATCAAATGAGTAAATCTCATCATCATCATCATCTTCTTAAAACTTGGATGTTGCAGCTTCAAGAAACAGAGACTATATATACAGAGAGATACATAGACAGAGCAAGCTGTAAAGTAGAGAAGAAACGGGTTCGTATTTTGATTTCTCGTGGTGAAGGAAAGCGAGGGGGAAGTGGTGGAAATGGAGGTGTTCTCGTGGGGAGCTTCCGTGAGAGCTTTAATGGCGGATTAAAAAAGAGAAAAGGTATATCGAGAGAAGAGAAAGAGTAAATCGAAATGGCTTGAGTAAGAAGCCAAAAGAAGAGGTTAATATTCTTCGTCTCTTACCTTCTTACATCGTAGTATAGACTCTCTAGGTTATTTCTTTGGTGGCTTGTAATGGAAGACGATACGGACTGAAATATAATAAAAATAATAATAATAAGAATGCTACATTAAGAAAGGTTAAATATACATTTGGATTGTGTCAGTAAAAAAAAAAAGAGTGTTTTATTTGGGGAAGAGGTAAAATTGGTAAAACGGTTGTCCAAGCCTTAGGTTCGGTTTTTACTTCGTCACGTGACTTGTATGCGCCTTTCAGTTTTCACTCTAATCTTTCGAGTGACAGCTTCCACAAGCAAGTCTTCCGTGACACGTCAGCTTTGCCTTTCGATCTCTTGCTTTATTGTATTTGTACCATATAAGATAATTAATTTCTACCCTTTTATTTTATTTTTCTTTACTTATTTACATCAATCTTTCTTTGATCAACATTTACATCAATCATGAACATGCATAAAATAAAAATTTAACACATAATTATGTTTGCTTGTCAAAAAAAAAACATTTATAATTATGTTTTGGCAAAAAGGTTAGTTGTATTTTTTGTTAACAATAATTTTGTATTATGTTCTGATCAAATTTTGATAGTAATCGTTTTAACACAAACACTTAAACGATATATTCGATTAAATTAGTTGTATTTACTTTAATAATAGATATGGTTAATGGTCAATGTAACAGATGAAAGTTAAGTAAAAAAAGCAAAACGAATCCTCCATTTTTTTAATGATCCCTAATCTAAGTAAGCTTAGCTGTTATATCCACTTCCAACAAATCTTGCAACCAAAAGTTTCTTCATAATTATTTTTAAAATTTACCAAGTACAGAAGATAATTATTTAGTTTGATTTGGTAAGTATCAATTATAAAGAGTTTTTTTTTTTGTTTTTTTTTTGTTTATCTCAGATAAATATGACTAGAAATACTCTATATATTAACCGATAAATTTATAAATACCAAAAAGTAAAAAAAAAAATGGTAAAAACAGAGAACATAATAGTTTCTATTTTTTGTTCACACATTTGGTTTTACTAATAAAGATGAGAAAATTGTATGAATTCGAAGCAAGAAATGGACCACAAAGTCTTTACAGAACAACACACACATGCATAAGATTTGTCAACATTTATAACACTTACCCAAATTTTTTAAACATTTGTTCACTACAAGAAGCAACCATCAAGTTAGCTCGATACATGTACATGCTTTTGCTTTTTCTTTTGTGTATTTGCTATTTTATCTTTTATCTCTCTATGTTATAAATTATGTAAACTACTCATTTCTGAAAATAATTAAAGCATAATCGTAAACTGCATAATACGTTTAATATGATGATTTCGGTAATCATTCAACCATGCATTAATATATATATATATATAGAAAATGGTTGACCACGAAGAAACAAACTTGGCTTTGCAAGAAAGCCAAATCAATAAGTTCCAATCACAATGAACAAAACACAAAAAGTCTTAACTCTACAAGAAGAAAAGGATATGGTCCCACCACGAGACAATTAGCACACTCGTTTTCAGACTATATGTGTTTGTTTGACAAAAAAAAAAATGTGTTTGTTTGTTGTAAGAGTTTGATTTTGACTAGTGCAATGTCTTCGGATAGTAAAAAATTAAAAAAAGAGAGGGAAATTTTGTGAAATATTATCATTTATATTTTTAATTTTTTATAGATAAGAGTTCATAAAAACTTAAAATAAATTTAACACATAGTAGGTAGATATTAGAGGTGCGGACAATAAATTTAACACATACCTAACAAAACATGCCAATCCCATTCTCAATCTATTGTCACAATCATATCCTATAAGGTCTTGTAAGATTAAGTAACAACGTACATATAAGAGATGATTCAGTCCATTTATTATCCAACAAATCATTGCTGATTAATGCCACACACATACTAAAATCTCCTAATACCCTTTTGCTTTACGGCTTAAATCTAAATCATAAACCCATTAGAGTAGATGAGATTCAAAATGATGCAGAGAAGGCTTGAGAGTTTTCTGGTTAAACCTAAATCTTCTTCTCACCATGTTTGTTGTATGACACAACAAATGAATAACCAATTTAGATGCAAGAACAATACTTGCAACCTATCTCTCACCTAACCAAAACCGGTTTAACTAATTGAAGAAACTCATTACAAATTCTGCCCTAAACCATTTGCATTTTAATAACTCAAAAATGGATTCTTGTATTCAAGAACTTAATTTCACTAACCTCCTCCATATCCCAGTCACAATCAGCCATAAATTTCTAGTGCAACCGTCAAGTCCAACGCCTGCAAATCAATCTCCTAACCATACTCTCTATCTATCAAACCTAGATGATACAATAGGAGCACGTGTTTTCACTCCCTCTGTTTATTTCTATCGATCAAGCCATAATCTAGAGTCTCTGGTGCTTAAACGGCTTAGAGATGCTCTTGGTGAGGTTTTAGTTCCGTATTATCCACTCTCCGGTAGGTTAAGAGAAGTGGAAAATGGGAAACTAGAAGTTTTCTTTGGAGAAGAGCAAGGTGTGTTAATTGTTTCAGCGACTTCTTCAATTGCTTTAGATGATCTTGGACATNGAGGGAAGTTGAAAATGGGAAATTAGAAGTTTTCTTTGGAGAAGAGCAAGGTGTATTAATGGTTTCAGCGACTTCTTCAATTGCTTTAGATGATCTTGGACATCTTACAGTGCCAAATCCAGCTTGGCTACCATTGATCTTTCAGTACCCTCAAGAAGAAGCTTACAAAATACTTGACATGCCGTTACTTGTAGCTCAGGTAACGTTTTTCACATGTGGTGGGTTTAGCCTTGGGATTAGACTCTGCCATTGCATTTGCGATGGTTTTGGAGCTATGCAGTTTCTTGGCTCGTGGGCTGCTACTGCGAAAACCAGGAAGTTAGTTACAGATCCTGAACCGGTTTGGGATAGAGAGACTTTTAAACCAAGAGACCCTCCAATGGTGAGATACCCACATCATGAGTATCTTCCAATAGAAGAGAGATCGAGTTTGACGAACTCTTTATGGGAAACGATGCCATTGCAGAAATGTTTTAGAATTGGCAGAGAGTTTCAGCGTCGGATCAAAAGTATTGCTCACAGACAAGACTCGAGTTTAGTCTGCAGCTCGTTTGATGCAATGGCTGCTCATATATGGAGATCATGGGTCAAAGCACTTGATGTGAAGCCACTGGAATACAATCTCAGGCTTACGTTTTCAGTCAACGTAAGAACAAAACTCGAAACCCTAAAGTTGAGAAAAGGGTTTTATGGAAATGTGGTTTGTTTAGCTTGTGCCATGAGTAGCGTCCATAGTCTTGTGAACGATACACTTTCAAAGACAACACGTTTGGTTCATGAGGCGAGAGTAAGGGTTACCGAGGATTACTTACGGTCCATGGTAGATTACGTGGAGGTAAAGAGACCGAAGAAACTAGAATTTGGTGGGAAGCTGATGATAACTCAATGGACCCGGTTTGATATGTATGAGACTGCGGATTTTGGATGGGGTAAACCGGTTTATGCAGGACCAATTGACTTGAGGCCTACACCACAAGTTTGTGTGTTGTTGCCTCAAGGAGCTGATGAATCTGGAGGTGACCAAAGTATGGTGGTTTGCCTTTGCTTGCCTCCTGCTGCTGCTCATAATTTCACTCGGATACTATCTTTAAATGATTGTACATAAGAATCAGTCAATGACGCGACGCAAAACTCATGCTAATAGTTCCAATCACATGATTTAGAATCATCACTCTGACGAGTATGATCAAGCAAGATTCTAATAAGAGCAGTTGCTTTTTTCCATTATAAATAGTTCCCCAATCATACAGAAAACAAACTTGAATTCATCAGAATCACTTAATACAGCACGAGAAATCAGGAAAAGAAGAACACTAGTCCAAAGTGTTGATCTCCACATAGATTCAAGTGTACAGAGAATAGGGCTCAAAGATATAAAAACAACATAGAAACCCCAGATCCGATTTTTCTTTTCTTTTTCTATTTAAGGTTTCAAGTTCAACCACGCCCCATAGAAAGCCAATATTTACCCAACTAAATAAATGAACATAACTTTTGGCAGCCATATTGTATATAAAGAACGAAAGAGACAGAGAAATGATTACCACCAACTCGGAGCAAATCATTTGACATCTTCCAAATATTTACAAACTCCAGAAGTCTTCAGGACTTTTGACAAATATAGACCTGTTCAAACACAGGATTACAAAGGTTAGCTGCTTTCACTACTTCCTTAAGACAACGAAACATCATCAGAAGTGTGTGGAGGATTCACCGTAGAGATTATACAGAGACCCGAGGCTATGATAGTGGTTTCGGGAGGTTTAATCGCCAACAAAGGAAACCATACCACGTACCATTTCGTCTTCTTGTAGTTTATCTGTCTTGTTGTTGACGTTTATATAATGACCATTAAAAATTTTATCAAAATTTTCTTTCAGGTGTTCCTTTTTTGGATCTGCTTCTGCTTTACAGTGCTCCTCACGCAAAGCAAAACCAAGGTTCATAGGAGGTTTTCCTGTAGACAGCAACTCAGTAATATCCGTGTGAATATGTGGTGTGATCGAACCATTTGAGAGTTTGGCTGTTACGGGGTTCTCAATCAACCCATCTGTGTTGTTCTTCTCTATGTCCTTGTAGATCCCATTCACTGTTGGGTAAAGGGTTAAAGAAGACTTCAGAGAATTGTTCACATGATCCGAAACATGTAGATTCTCCATCTGTTTTGATGAACCTATTTCAATAAAACCAAATGGTTACTCGGACATGTCTTGAAAGAAAAACAAAGCTATATTTTCTCTTCCTTGAGAATCTTTCATCTTAAGAACTCATGAAAAAACTCATTGATAACAAATAGCGACAGGAATAATAGTTTACCCTCTTCTGAACTTTCAGCAGACTCAACTGATCCTGGCTTAGAGTGACAATTGATTATATCTTGGCATATCTTCCCATTAACTTGATGAGATCCCGATGTGGGTTTGTGATAGCATTTCATGGAGAACCTATGTAAAACGTTCCATAATTCAATAATAAGATATAGAGGTCAAACAAAAAATTTGGGAAAAAAACGTATATGTTGAAAATAATCGCATGTTAGAATTCTTTTCCAACTAGAAACTTTCGTCTAAGAAATGCATAATACAAGAAGACGGCAAGATACACAGCTAAATCTATTTCAACTTCGGGGATTACCTATCTTCCAGTGTTGCTTTGGTGCTATGAAAATGGTCAAAAACTGGGAGCAGCTTTTTCTGTTTTATTTCAAGTTCATGGGCTGGGATTTTTTCTATCTCAAACTCTCCAGCAGTGGAACTATCATTTCTTGGAGAGCCCATCACATGAAAAGAAATCTAGCACCACATCAAGAAAGTGGAAATCAAAAGACAAGTACATATAGGCAAGAAAGGGAGAATTTTTATAACAAGCACCTTCGAATTTTGCCACACGGGTAGCACCCCTGAGGTAACCTTCACCTCAAAATTAGAGAGATAGTAATGTGATCTTT
This sequence comes from Biscutella laevigata subsp. laevigata, assembly GCA_900406315.1. NCBI lineage: Eukaryota > Viridiplantae > Streptophyta > Magnoliopsida > Brassicales > Brassicaceae > Biscutella > Biscutella laevigata. Next base: position 8,249 of record OVAU01001076.1, read on the forward strand.
CCGGGAGCTTCTCAGAACAAGTTTTCAGATACCTATCTTCACCAAAATGGTTGATGTCACCCTCATGGCTTGGCAAGTTATTGGACACTGTCTCCNCAATGTGATCTTTCCGGGAGCTTCTCAGAACAAGTTTTCAGATACCTATCTTCACCAAAATGGTTCATGTCACCCTCATGGCTTGGCAAGTTATTGGACACTGTCTCCAAACTGTTTTGCCTTTCAGTGATAATTTCAGGAAGTCGTTCCTCTGTTTCCATCCAGTCAGACCTTCTACATACATCCCACCACTGAATAGGCTCGACTTTGACCCTCAAGTCATCCTCCTGAACTTGAACATGTGATGTTGAACAATTTTCAGGTGATGCTGTGCAAAGTGATGGCATAAGTACATGTTGCACCACATGACCTGATGGTGTATACACTAATATATGCTCCAACGATTTAGTTTGGGAGTTCTGTTGAAGGTCATGAGGAACAGATTTATGAAAGACAGCAGCCACAGCCCCCGATGGCACAAAAACTTTTCCAGTTGCAGCGGTAGCAGCATTGCTTACTGTGTTAAGCCACCCAAAACTGCTATACTTTATTCTGCTTACCACAGAAAGAGCAACAGCTGGTGGCGGCAATAAAGACGGCTGATTATTGGACAACGACTGAGTAAACCACCATGGCAAGGATGAAGTTGGATATAGGCCAGGCTCCTCACCTTCGCAAGGTTGAAATGCAGTGTCACTGCCAGACGGGTTTAAAACGAAAATATGGCAAGTACCCCTGGATGAAATAATGGCAACCCACTGACTTTGGTGACTAAAGCAAATGTCCTGGACAATCTGTTAAACAGAGCAGAAATATCCAATCAGAAAAAGATAATATTGAAAAGCAAATGCCATAAAGCTTAGAGTATACTAACAGCTGAAGTTATCCCTCTATGCAGCTTGTAGAGATGCACATGAGAAGATTCCCACTCATAACTTAGGTCACCAGGTACACTATTAGAACGAGATGGCATGATCTGAAAGACATTGATATTGTTACCACACACCGAAGCAGTAACCAATAGAGTACCACTAGGATCAAAACAAAGTGCTGAGATAGGACTCGTATGAGCCTTGAACTGTGATACTACAGCTCCAGAAACAATATCTTTAACCGCAACCTGTTGAACGAGCAATAAAATCATATCACATTCTAGCAATACAACACTAGCAAGAGAACGCTCAAAGCAAGTGACTATTGATTAAGATATTTGATTCATAAACCCTAGTAAAGTGGAAATTGTGTGTTCCCAAATACATCTGCCATGCCTTAGTAACGAATTCTCTGGACGAGAATAGTGTGACTCAAGTATTGCTCACGATATTTAGGTCCAGAATAAAACTAACCATTCCAGCATTCTCCGCATCTGATCCAGCAACCCCACCAACTTTCCATAATGAATTTGGTGACGCTGGAGAAGAAGATCCATCAGGGAGCATTTCTTGGTAGTACTTTGACAATGTTTTGTATCCCATGTCCCCCAGATTGATTAAGCCATTGGCTAACTGCTTGCTAGACTCCATGGCATAACGGGCCATCACACTACTTGCACCTGTTGATGTACTTGGACTAAGACTGGGTGAAGAATTAAAATTCTGTGGGCTTAGGCGCCCTGTTCTCATGGTCATGGAAGTTTTAGACGCATATGCAAGCCACCTTGGACCTACAGCCATCGGACCATGGCCAACATTAACCCTAGTCGTCCCTTGTCTCACTGGCTGAGGAACAGGATAGGTGAGAACACTGAACTTATTTTCCAGAGTAAGTGCGTCAAAGCAATATATCTACACAAACCAAATGGAAATCATCAGTGTAAGACAAAAGAACAAAAGAGAATTCTGTTACATTGAAGTATAAATTTATTCACCGCATACAGAAACCACATTAAATACTTCCTGACCAATCAGATAAGATAAAGTACTATTGGTATGGAAGAATGCTATCATAAGAATCTGAATTTCTTGAAGCACAATAATACTCACTTGAGTGGCAAGGCCAACGGCGACTACTCGGGAGCTGCATCTTATCATGCAAACATATGACCGAAATCTCAGGACATATACATAACTGTGGGACCTAAGGGAGTAAAAGCGAACAGTAGTAGGATGATTGATGCCATCCCCGCATTTAGAGTCTGAATTACCATCTCTTGCCAATGAACCATTATGGGAGACACTACGACCCAAACCCGTGCCATGTGTGTCATCCCCAGCAACAACCAGCAAAAGAGGATGTGAGTTTCCAAAACCCTCATGGTCACCAGACCTCGCAGGTAATGGCTGCATCTGTAAGAATGAAACTGGACCACCTCGTTTAGAGACCAGTTCATTAAAATTAGAGGCATCCTCAACATCAAAGACTTGAAAGCCATTCTGATAACCGAGTAAGAGAACATTTCTGATGACATGTTGACCCACTTCAAGGATGCCAAAGCCAGCCCATGTCACCTGCTCACGAAGTAAAGTTCAGATGTTTGTATACAAAGTCCCTTTAAAAGAGGAGGTTATTGCAAACCTCATTTCACTGAGGTTCAACAAGAAAAAGGAACTAGCTGAACATCTAATTCCGAAATAAACCATCCGTAATTATCAAATCAAGGCAGAATTAATCAGAAGATACGTACTGCAGCAAAAGCTAGTATATGAGAAAAGTAACCCACAAACCATCATTCCACTAATTATTCCAATCAGGAATAACCCCAAATACGTCCTATCTTCTAAATGATATATCAAAAAAGTAAAAAGCTACACAGAACAAGAGCAAGTATAAAAAATTAACAGTAAAGCAAGTAACCTGATCTTTATCATCTTCGACCGAGGATATTGAAGCAGCGACAGAGGCTCCAGCGGAACGAACCGACGACGCAACGTTGGTAGCGTTGGCCGATACAGTTTTAAGGCAAGACGAAATAATCTTAAAGGAATTCGGTAACAAGCCACTATTCTTCCCTTTTCCCTTCTTCATCATCTTCTACCACAACTAAGTAACCGCTACAAGCAACAAACTCACAACCAAACAAAAAAGAAACAAAGCGAGAGCATCAGTCTCTTTGATTCTTAATCATCCACCTCCACCGTCATCACCATCCGCCTCACCGGCCACCAACACCCCAAAATCAACCACGGAGCATCTCCGCCGATAAACACCGACGAACAGAAATAACATCCGATGATGAAATCCGATCGATCACTCTATCTACCGATTATGTGTTGAGTTTGACTTCAATCGAAAGCAGATATCTCTCTCTCTCTNTCTCTCTCTCTCTATAACTTGTTTTTTTGTCTTCTCGTCTACTTCTTCTCTCTTACCCGTTCGCCTTTTTGATTTGCTTTCGTTTTCTCGACCGTGAAAGCGATTTTCACCATTGCATAAATTTTCCGCCCATTTTATTTACAGACTTTATGTGATCATTTTCTATTTAAATATTTGGATAATCATCGTTTTCTTATTACTTTATTTATTCAATATTATACGGGCCCGACTTCCAAATTCTCTAACCTTTTCCATTAATTATTTCTTCCTCTGTCATGAGCGTTTTTATTAGTTTGGATCCATTCAAATTTTATATTTTTGGATCCAGATTTTTTCAGCTTTGATTTGATTCAAATAGTTTTTTGATTCATATACTAAAAAATTCAAAAATTTAAATCATTTTCACTAAAAAATCACAAACAAATGCAAAATTAAAACATTAGATTTGAAAATAAAATTTAAAATATTTAATACTTGAAAATTTAATACTATATATTTAAAATAATAATATTAAATTTAATTTCAGATTTTCGGATATTACTTTAATTTTAATATGTATTCGTTTCATGTTTTATTAAATTTAAAATATCCTACATATATAATATACTTCAATATTTTCATATTTTAATTTAAGATCAAATTAATATTCTTGTAATGGAATTCAAATCTTTTTGTGAACCCTACTTTAAACTAGACGAATTTAAATTCAGATTTAATCTTGACAAAAATAATAATTTAATATTTCAACTAGCTTGTAGAATGGTCAAATCTGGATTACCTAATTACGGCAATACCCAAATAATTGAAATCAACCCTGAAATTTTACAATTATCCAAAGTTAAAGTTATGATTAGATAAATTTCCAAAGAGGTTTATGTATAGTATACAACATAATTACAAAAACTTTGCTCTTTTCACTACATACAAATCAACAAACATAAATCACAAAAAATCTTCACACAAGTCAATAAATATGTCAAGAGAAGCATTAGCAAATCTTGAGCTTCACCTCTTCATTGGGATGTTTGCGTGTGTGTGCAAGAGCAACCTCGAGCTGTCCATTTTCAGACCNGAGATTCACCTCTTCATTGGGATGTTTGCGTGTGTGTGTGCAAGAGCAACCTCGAGCTGTCCATTTTCAGACCAAAGGCTTTATACATTATGTTACTTGTCTGGTCTCATATTCCTTCTCTAGGAATCCAAACATAATCTTGAGACGATCCTGCAGATTCACCAGAATGTTCTTTGTAACCTTTGTCTGCTGTCTAGTGCTCTTTAACCATTCAATCCCAAAGTAAACTCTCACATATGTTGTCTTTGGTTTTGACGCCAATTCTTCCATTTGGTACCTAAGATGGAGACTAAAATAGTCACCTAAAGGAACTCCATGGAGAGTCATGACCTCTTCTACAAGCCAACCATTCTTATCTGGAACAAGAGACTTTTGCTGTGTACTTGTTACTTCTCCTCTATAGCGTGAGATTTGTTTATCTCTGTAGTATGTTTGTCTCTCATACACATCAGGCTTCTCTGACTCCCATGGACTACATGAATAGCTTTGGCAACCAGATCTCTCCATAGCTTTACGATCCACTTCTCCTCCATCAAACAACTCCATGAAGAAACTTATCTGCAGTTATTACAAAGACAAAACTTAAACAACTTCCATACAATCTCAGTTGCTTTAGAATGAAAGAAAGGAGGAACTCACTGGAACAGGGAGAGGCAAAGAGTAGACTTCAGCGAATTGCACGTCACCAACACCCAAGAACAGACCACTCTGTTCACTATGGAGTTCATGCTCTGATTCCTCTTCAACAGCTTGCACTTTCTGCTCTGGAGTCAAGGATTTTGCTTTCCACAGAGCCATTATTGTCCTATAAACACAACACAAGTCCAAAGTCTTTATCTTATCACAATAGGCAGTTGATTCTACAGCGAAGGAGGAAGACTAGTCACTNTCCACATCAGAACATGTCTAACAAAAGCAGTTGATTCTACAGCGAAGGAGGAAGACTAGTCACTTACTTTTGTGCCACATTGAAAGACACAAATGATTGGTAATGGAACTTGAACCTGCCTTCTTCATCATGTGTCTTTGCGCCTATTCTCGCATCCATTCCTCTACCTGGTCTGAGAGTCATGACGATAATGGGACTCCCCATTGAGGCAAGAGAGGAAGGAAGAATTTGAATATCCTCTATATCTTCCCATAGGTAAAAGAATTTTGTTTTGTTACCAAAAAGACTTGCATAAAAGCCAACAATTCTTGCAGACAGGAAAAGACGACCCTGCAGAAGCAAAACTAATTTAGATTAGATGTGTTATACTCTCTTCATTGTGATCTATATCGAGATCTGGTCACCTGCAAAGGCATCTTCCGCTTTAAGTGACATGAGAAGTCATTGATCAGAAATTCTTCTCGTGGAAGACCAAAGAGCTTCTGAAAAGCTGAATTTGTTTGAGGAGACCGCACATTAATCTGAAATTTCCATTTGGCAAATAAGAACATTGACTGACAGTAGCAGTTTATATGGTGATTGAGAGGATCGAGTAGTAGTCCCATACCTTCTTGCCCACTTCTTTCTCCATCTTATGTAAATAGTCTCTAACAACATCTCCCCCTCCTGTATGATCCAAGAAAATCCTTAAGTGCAGCTTGGATTGACAAGCCTGAGCCAGTTTCCCTTGAAGTGGAATCCACACATCCGCTAAATCAGATATATTGGATTTCACAAAGTTGATCTCAGCATGCCCCAGTGAAACAGCTTCGTCAAAAGGTCCATCGAAATCGTATACTTCAACATTCAGTACAGAAGGAGGATCAGCCATCGCATCAAATTCAAAGATTTCTGCACAAACAAGATTCCAACCCTCAACAAACTTATGATTACAAATCAAAGACTTGAAACATCCAAGTCTAAACCAAAGAGCAACCATTTACCATTCCACTGGGGATTGGATTTCTGGAACTTGATGGAGCTAGTTCTCGTCTTCCCATTGGAAGTAAATACAATATACGGATCACATTGCCCACTTGGTTCTACAGCTGCTAGATCGGTCCCCTCGAGTAGAGCAACAGTTAGCAACCAACCATCTCCATGCGCTTTGATGCCATGATCACTGCCTATGATTGGATTTTACAGTTAATGGTCAGTCAGATAAACACAGCAAGCTACCAATAAGAGGCCACAGGTTCAAGTTCACATTACCTTTCTGTTTTCTTGCCTGCGTGAAACGGAAAATCAACTGCAATACTCTTTCACACTGAAGAACGAGAACCGCACTAACAACAAATTCCCCAACTGAATCCGGTAAATCAAGGCCATTAAACTCAAGCCCTTGGATTGCACGGGGTAAGGCAAACATAATATGAACAAATACATAAATACCAATCAAGAAAGAGGAGAATACAGTGAAATTGGCAAAATACTGTACTGCCAATTTCCAGTCTGATTGAGGCTCAGCTTGCAAGGAAGAGAGAGCTTGCTCCTTGTTCAGACCAATATCCTTGGAATCCACAGGCTTTACATTTTGAGCCACCAAATTGGCATACTGTTCGAAGCTCTCTTTCAAACCTTGTCGGGCACCATTCTCTATCATACCTTTCATCATGGTGCTTGAAAGAAAATTCAATCTCCATGAAATAAACAAACGTGAACACTGCTCCCCAGATGGCAGCTCAGGGCCATGAGTGATGCAGTAAAGAACTTCAACCTTGAAGGTACTTCCGAATGGGACATCTGGAGTGGTAACATTTGCAAAAACAGCGTAAAGCTCTCTGTTTGCTTTGAGGTATGACTGCTCCTCGGTGCCTTTGACAGCCTTAATAAGTTTGGTTGGAGCTTTGAGGTAACTTACAACCCGCTTAGCGTTCTCTCCTTCATTTTCAAGTTTCCATGGTCCTATCTGAACTTCTGTGGTCCCTTGCAATTCAGTCAATGATCCATAGAAACCAGAATCTGATGAGAAAAGCAGAGTGTTAAGATCTGATGGAGACGTCATAAACAACTGGTCCACAAGGATCCCACCAGGTAAGTTACTAGGAGGTTCACTTCCCTGATCTCTCGACTCCATTGCCTTCATTACTTCCTCAAAGGAAGCAGAAGATGATTCATCTTCAGACAGATCAAGGGAGAAGTCTGTTCTAGAGATCTCAGATGACTCAGATGCGTCAATGCTCCTACTAATAGACTGTGTAGGTGTAGCAACATCAGCATTCTTCTGAAAAATCTGCGCAAATAGACCAGCAAAGGTTTTCTGCGATGTAGATTTATCGTCCTTGGAAGATGGAGTCTCATCTGATCTAGAAGGAGAGGCACAAGTGGAGGGATCAGAAGTCCGGTCAGGACTTCTCAAAACAGAGGCGTGATCACCGCCATTAGAATTGGAATCAAGACCCGAGTTCTTCTGACTGAAACATATCATCAATAGTATTTCACCTGGAAAAGATGAATGAAAATGGAATAAAATTCCCAAACTTGCGCCATTGGAAGTCAGAGGACAAAATAGGAGGAGAGAGCATACCACAATCCTTTTTGGAACCTTTCTTCTTGGGGAGAAGAGGATACCAAACAGTGCCAAGGGACTGATTCTCTGCATCGAAAACAAGTGAAACAGGAATCGTAACCTGACCTACGAAGTCATCATTGAAGTATTTATCCTCGTCAAGAACAGAGATTATGAGTTCTTCATTCAAATCATCAACACCGAAGCTGAAATCCTCTGACCATTTGGGATTCAAGTTCTTCTTTACTACTTTAGTCCGTGACCTCTGTTTCCCAAGCTGCAATCTGACGTAAGGGTCG
>OVAU01001077.1:0-15033 GCA_900406315.1 Biscutella laevigata subsp. laevigata
TGTATTTCTAGTTAGCAAAAGAAAGGGTAAGTTTGTCATTAGAAAAAAATAGATTGAGGTATTAGTTCTAGAATGAAAAAAAAACAGTGTGTGTCCTAGAGTATAATAAAAAGTTTCAAAGTGTCATATATTGTAAAACACCCTTAAAATAAATAGAAAGAAAAACGGAAGCATATCAGAATCATTTTTATCATTTAGTGGTTTTTGAGCAATTGATCCCCGATCGTGACGGTCTCAAAAATTGCCTTTAGCCCTTAACCTTTCCAAAGTCGTCAGACAGTAAAATCATCAGATCGATTTTGCTTCCGTTTCTTTTGATCCTTTACCGAATTTTGTAACTGAAAAAATCGCAGTTTAGCTTCTTCCAAAGGTTTCTTGTGGTGAATTTCGTTGCGATTTCGCTTTTGCATATGAGAAATTAGGGTTTAAAGCTTCCGTTTGGATCGATAGTTGAAAGATCTCTTGCCTCGGTGGCTTTGCTATAACCAAGTAGAGCGCTGGGGGCGAATCAATCTAGTTCCCGCCATTTTCCTGGCGTCTCCGATCAAACCAGGGTAGGATTTTGGGATTTTCTTCGACCTCTTTTGGGTAATTCTCCACGAAACACCAATACTTTTCAGTTCATCGATTCCGTGAGCACCGTCGTCGGATCTGATCGCACAATGGACTCCGTTACGAGGAGTAACGTCGCGTCAACAACCGGCGTCGCCGTTGAAGAGCCGGAGTATCTTGCTAGGTATCATGTGGTCAAACACTCCTGGCGTGGTCGTTATAAAAGGATCCTTTGTATTTCGAGCGGCGGAATTGTGACGCTTGATCCAAATACACTCTCGGTTACTAATTCGTATGATACTGGAAATAATTATGATGGAGCTTCACCTTTGATTGGAAAAGATGAGAATACGGATAGTGTTGGTGGTGAGTTTACTATCAATGTTAGAACAGATGGGAAAGGCAAGTTTAAGGCTATGAAGTTTTCGTCTAGGTGCCGAGCAAGTGTTTTAACGGAATTGTATCGGCTTAGATGGAACCAAATTAGACCTGTGGCTGAGTTTCAGGTGTTGCATCTTAAGAGAAGGAATGCTGAATGGGTTCCCTATGTAAGTGTTTTTTTACGGTGGTTCCATTTCTAAGCTCTTATGCATGGTTTCTTTGTTATTGAACTGTGAGGGTTGCTTCTGTTGTAAATTGGTATAGTTGGCGGTGGATTTGAAATCAAGTCAGAGTAGGCCTTTTCAGATGCTCAATGTATTTGAAGTTTCCTGTATTAGATATTTAGGTATTAGGCTCAAGCTGATGCAGTTAGCATCTTGCAATGTTATCTGGGGAGGGTGAATCGTGTTCCTTAGTAATGAACTAGATTTCTTAAGACTAGTTTATTCTTATTTTCGATGGATTAATTTCTTTTTCCATGAATTGCAACAACCAAGAATTATTTGTAAGTTGCTACTGGTTGTAGAAATTTGGGGAGGCGCTTTTACTATCTGAAGTAAAATTTCTTCCTATCTTCCCAGAAACTGAAGGTCACATATGCGGGTTTGGAGCTCAACGACTCAAAATCGGGTGATTCACGGTGGATTTTGGATTTCAGAGACATGGATTCCCCAGCAATTATTCTTCTCTCTGATGCATACCGGACAAAATCAAGTGACTCTGCTGCATTTGTTCTGTGTCCTATGTATGGGAGAAAGTCGAAAGCTTTCAGAGCTGCACCTGGGACTACAAATTCCTCCATTGTCGCAAGTTTGGTATTAATGAGATGCTTTGATTAGTTGAGAAGTTATTACAAAACTATTGTTAAATTTTGCGCTACTTTCTAGTTGCCATAAAATTTTAATCTGACAATGCTTTAAAATTGTAGTTAGGCTAAGCATTAAAAAATAATTAGGCAAAGCAACATTATAGTTTGATGATTGCAAATTTCATTTGCAGGCTAAGACTGCAAAGTCCATGGTTGGGGTTTTCTTGACAGTTGATGGTTCACAATCGTTGACAGCATCAGATTATATGACACAACGTGGTACTTACAACCTCTCTTTCTTATGTTTCCTGTCATTTCACTTTCTTGTCATTTGTTTTATTTTTTTTTTCATCTCTAGTCATGGCTACGAATTACTACAATCTTTGCTATGCAGCTAAAGAAGCAGTTGGGGCAGAAGAAACTCCTATTGGGTGGTGGTCTGTTACTAGATTAAGATCTGCTGCCCATGGAACTCTAAATATGCCTGGACTAAGCTTGGCAATTGGCCCCAAAGGAGGACTTGGTGAGCATGGTGATGCTGTATCTCGTCAGCTAATTCTTACTAAGGCCTCCCTTGTTGAAAGACGAATAGACAACTATGAAGTAAGTTGGCAAAACGTTTTTAACAGAATTGTTTTACTAGATGAGTACTTTATGCTGCTTTCCTTTTCTATGTTGTACTATTTTTTCTGGGTAATACTAGAATTTTATTGTAATATCTTTTCCGTGAGATGGCCATACTGGTAATTGAACATAAGTCAAACAGGTTACCACTTTTCAGAGGATATGGTAAGACTGAAACTAACTAGGTAGTATCGTTTACTTTCTACTTGTTCAGTTTGGTTTTTTCTGTCAAATACTGAGAATACTGCTTAGATGTGTGCAGGTTGTTATCGTTCGTCCTCTATCTTCAGTGAGTTCACTTGTCCGGTTTGCAGAGGAGCCTCAAATGTTTGCTATCGAATTCAGTGATGGATGTCCAGTTCATGTGAGTTTGTTATGCTCTATGTTACATATTTATTCAGGATTATTTAACCTATGTCACATATTCTAGGTGTATGCCAGCATATCTCGAGACAACCTTCTTGCAGCTATTCTCGATATTTTGCAAACAGAAGTACGTAAACTCATCAATTTTAGGAACTGATATGTTTGTTCGATAACCTTTCATATGTTCATTTTTTGCTTTACTTGGATGGAGTATTCTGATATATGGAGGAAATATGATGTAGGGACAACACCCAATACCAGTATTACCAAGGCTTACCATGCCTGGTCATCGCATTGATCCACCCTGTGGAAGGGTTAGTTTGGTCTTTGGACCACAACATCTTGTTGCTGATATGGAAACTTGCACTCTACATCTAAAATATTTAGCTGCTGCTGCAAAAGATGCCGTTGCCGAAGGAGGATCTGTTCCTGGTTGTAGGGCTAGACTATGGCGCAGAATAAGGGAGTTCAATGCTTGCATCCCGTATACAGGTGTGCCCGCTAATATTGAAGTCCCTGAGGTGACTTTGATGGCATTGATTACAATGCTCCCATCAACTCCAAATCTCCCTTTAGACGCCCCACCTTTGCCACCTCCTTCGCCCAAAGCTGCTGCAACTGTCATTGGCTTTGTTGCATGCCTGCGTAGGTTATTGTCCTCCAGAAGTGCAGCATCTCATATAATGTCTTTTCCTGCTGCTGTTAATAGGATAATGGGCTTACTTAGGAATGGTTCTGAAGGCGTGGCTGCTGAAGCTGCTGGGCTTATTGCATCCCTCGTAGGTGGTTGGTCAGCAGATCAAAGTACTGTGCCAGATTCCAAAGGCGAAAAACATGCAACTATCATGCATACCAAGTCTGTTTTGTTTGCTCAACAAGGTTATGTTACAATCCTGGTCAATCGATTGAAGCCCATGTCTGTCTCACCTCTGTTTTCCATGGCGATTGTTGAAGTCTTTGAGGCTATGGTTTGTGATCCACATGGAGAGACTACCCAATACACTGTTTTCGTTGAATTGTTACGCCAAGTAGCTGCTCTACGCCGTCGTTTATTTGCACTCTTCGCACATCCTGCAGAAAGTGTTAGGGAGACCATTGCTGTTATAATGCGTACAATAGCTGAAGAAGATGCAATTGCTGCAGAGTCAATGCGTGATGCTGCATTGCGCGATGGTGCTTTGTTGAGACATTTATTGAATGCATTCTCCCTTCCTGCCAGTGAGCGTCGTGAGGTGAGTAGGCAGCTCGTGGCACTCTGGGCAGATTCTTACCAACCAGCTTTGGATTTATTATCTCGGGTTCTGCCACCTGGGCTTGTTGCATATTTGCTTACACGTCCTGATGATGTTCTAGACGATACAAATGAAGAAGGATCATCAACAAATAGACGGCAGAAAAGATTACTTCAGCAGAGAAGAGGACGCATTACAAGAGGACTGGGTGCTCAAGATTTTCCTCTTCCCCCTGGTAATAAGGTTGAAACTGGCGATGCAGCAAAACAGATGTGTGCAAATGCTGGTAGTGTGGCCGATAACTTTCAAAGGCCTGCTGCAAATTCTTTCTCCGAAGCTTCAAATCTGCAGGCTTCTGCGTTTCCAGGTGGTGACAGTACTACTGCAGGGGTTTCACAAAATGGCTATCCAGCATTTGCTTCTACCCAGTCAAATGCAAATGGGCATGGGCAACCTGAGACAAATGCATCTGATCAAGTTGGTTCTGACCCAAACACGTATGGTATCCAGAATTCATTACTTCCAGCACCAGCTCAAGTTGTTGTAGAAAGTACACCTGTAGGTTCAGGAAAGCTACTTCTAAACTGGCGTGAGTTTTGGCGAGCCTTTGGTCTAGATCATAATCGCGCAGATCTCATCTGGAATGAACGTACCAGGCAAGAATTAATGGAAGCTCTGAAGGCTGAGGTTCACAACCTAGATGTGGAGAAAGAGCGCACGGAAGATATTTCCCCGGACCGAGTGGCTGTCTCCACAACTGGCCAGGAGAGTATCCCACGTATATCATGGAACTATTCTGAGTTCTCTGTTAGTTATCCCAGCTTGTCAAAAGAAGTTTGTGTGGGTCAATATTATCTACGCTTATTGCTTGAAAGTGGGAGCGCTGGCAAGGCACAAGATTTCCCTCTTCGTGATCCAGTTGCTTTTTTCTGGGCACTCTATCATCGCTTCCAGTGTGATGCTGATATGGGGCTTTTTATTGATGGTGCTGTTCCAGATGAATTGGGTTCATCAGGCGACTGGTGTGATATGAGCAGGCTTGATGGTTTTGGTGGAGGGGGTGGAGCGTCTGTTAGGGAGCTTTGTGCGAGAGCAATGGCGATTGTCTATGAGCAACACTGCAATATAATAGGTCCTTTTGAAGGCACTGCACATATTACAGGACTGATTGATAGGACAGATGATAGAGCTTTGAGGCATCGCCTGCTTATTCTCTTGAAGGTATCATTAACTTATCAAAATACCCTTCCCCACTTTTTTTCATCCTAGTTATTATTTATCTCCACTAATTCTGAGTAGGTTTTATGTCTCACACATTTTTTTCTAGAGATAGTTAAGACAACGCGTCTCTTTTCATGCTTTGTTACTTACTTTTTCTGTCGTACATGCAGGCTCTAGTCAAGGTCTTGTTAAACATTGAAGGTTGTGTTGTGGTTGGTGGTTGTGTCCTAGCTGTAGATCTGTTGACGGTTGTTCATGAAAACTCGGAAAGGACTCCGATTCCTCTACAGTCAAACTTAATTGCTGCTACTGCATTTATGGAGCCTGCCAAGGAATGGATGTACATTGACAAAGGTGGCGCAGAAGTGGGACCTGTACAGAAGGACGTCATCAGAAGTTTATGGTCTAAAAAGGATATTAACTGGACAACGAAGTGTCGGGCTTTGGGAATGTCAGACTGGAAGAAATTGCGTGATATTCGTGAACTTAGGTGGGCAGTAGCTGTTCGAGTTCCAGTCCTCACACCTACACAGGTTAAGCTATATGGTTTGCTTTACGTGTGACTGGCTATTCACAATTCATTTATCTTGCTTAACATGCCAAAAAGAGAATGCTTTTCGTGTCCATTGCCTTGTTGTTCTGTTCTCATTCGTGCATGTTTATGCAATACTCAATCTAATTGGTAAAATGCTATGCAGGTAGGGGATGCTGCATTGTCAATATTGCATAGCATGGTTTCGGCACATTCAGATCTGGATGACGCAGGAGAGATTGTAACTCCAACGCCAAGAGTAAAACGAATCTTGTCTAGTACACGTTGTCTTCCTCACATTGCTCAGGTAATGCCTTTCTTTTTCTCCATTATCGTGCTTCTAGTTGCGTTCATGAGGTGTTTGGTAGGTTACATGTCAAGGCTAGTTCCTTTACAATTTAATGGCATTAGGCACGTCTCCTGTCTCTGCTCTAGGTTTTTCCCTCGCCCGTAGCATCAGTCAGTATTTAAATCCTACTCACTAATTTTCCTTCATCGGAAAACTGGAAGTCGGAGAATGAGCTGTTCTGTTTCCCTTCACTAGAAACAGTTAATTATAATCATATGTTAATCTGATTTTATTTTCTTTTTTGAAAAGGCTATTCTTTCTGGTGAGCCGGTCATTGTGGAGGCTGCTGCTGCCCTTTTGAAAGACGTTGTTACCAGAAACCCCAAAGCGATGATTCGCCTATACAGCACAGGGGCCTTTTACTTTGCCCTTGCTTACCCTGGATCCAATCTATACTCAATCGCACAACTCTTCTCAGTCACTCACGTGCATCAAGCTTTTCATGGTGGGGAAGAAGCTACTGTTTCCTCTTCTCTGCCCCTGGCTAAACGAAGTGTATTGGGTGGTCTTCTCCCTGAATCATTATTATATGTGTTAGAGCGTAGTGGACCAGCTGCGTTTGCAGCTGCCATGGTTTCTGATTCTGATACTCCGGAGATTATATGGACGCATAAAATGCGCGCAGAAAATCTTATATGTCAGGTATTTACAAATTCGCTAATGTGTGCTTTATAGGTCATTTTTTCTTGAAGACTATTTGTAAATGGTTGAATTCGAATATTAAATTGTACTTTCTCTTTTTCTTTCTCCTCAGGTTTTGCAGCATCTTGGTGACTATCCGCAGAAATTGTCACAGCACTGCCACTCTTTGTATGATTATGCTCCCATGCCACCTGTTACATACCCAGAACTTAGAGATGAGATGTGGTGTCACCGTTATTATCTCAGAAATTTATGTGACGAGATTCGATTTCCAAATTGGGTGATTGTTGAACATGTAGAGTTCTTACAATCATTACTCGTGATGTGGCGCGAAGAGTTGACTAGGAAACCCATGGCTCTTTCTGAAGAAGAAGCTTGCAAAATTCTAGAAATAGCCCTGAATGATGGTTCAAGTGACGACCTGAATGAGGAGATATCTAATATATCCAAACAGATTCAAAACCTTGATGAGGAGAAACTAAAGCGCCAGTATAGGAAGCTTGCGATGAGGTACCATCCTGACAAGAATCCAGAAGGAAGAGAAAAGTTTCTGGCTGTTCAAAAAGCTTATGAATGCCTACAGGTATGTCCACAAAGTTCTGATCTTTGTCTGGGGTTTATGGCTTTCTTATATTATATGAATAGCCTCATTGTCTGCTATTGTACTTCTCTTTTAGAACAATGGATGGTCACATTATATGTTTCAAAGTGCAAATATTTCATGTTCAACTCCGTTGATGAATGCTATACGTGGCAATTGCTTTTCCCTTCATTATGTCATTGTTTTCTATTAGTAGAGAAAACATTGGTCAACTCTTTCCTCGGTGTTTACACTAAAAATCTATATAATCCGAGTATGGACATGATGTTCTCATCAAATTTCAGTTAATAAACATATTCGATTGTTTCTTAAGAAGTTCATAGTATTTCGTCTATCTATGAAACTCTGGCGATGTGGATTAGTGTTTCAACTGATAAAAATGATGTATAATAAATTTTGATTTTTTTATTTGTTAGCACTAGATTTTTTTTTTTTTTTGTTCGAATAGCACTAGATTTAATACTTCACATATCCGTTCTTCTGCTTATAGGCAACAATGCAAGGTTTGCAAGGTCCTCAGCCTTGGAGGTTACTGCTTTTACTGAAAGCGCAATGCATCTTGTATCGACATTATGGACACGTGTTGCAGCCGTTCAAATATGCTGGCTATCCAATGCTACTTGATGCAGTAACAGTGGAAAAGGATGACAACAACTTTCTTTCTAACGAAAGAGCCCCTCTTCTTGTTGCAGCATCTGAGCTTGTTTCGTTAACGTACCTATATCTCTTGCTTAATCTGTGCAATTAATTTTTTTTTCCGTTCCTTCATTGTTATCTATTTTATTGTCCTGTTATTTGTGGTGTAGCTGTGCTGCATCATCGTTAAACGGTGAAGAACTAGTGAGAGATGGTGGTGTACAGCTTCTATCGACTCTTCTTTCCCGTTGCATGTGTGTTGTTCAGCCAACAACTTCACAACATGAACCAGCTGCAACCATTGTCACAAATATAATGCGTGCATTTTCTGTAATAAGTCAGTTTGAGAGTGCAAGGGCTGAATTTCTCGAGTTATCTAATCTGATTGAAGACATTGTGCACTGTACGGAACTAGAACTTGTGCCTGCAGCCGTGGATGCTGCTCTCCAGTCTATTGCCAATGTTTCCGTCTTCCCTGACCTTCAGCATAGTCTATTAAAGGCCGGTGCCTTATGGTGAGCTATATTCTTCTTCTGTTTGTTGCTGTCCATATATTCTTGTTCAATCACAACTCACAAGACAAAATGTTAGTTGCCCTGTTTTTTGCATGCATGTATATTTCCATTAATGTCTACGTAATTAAAATGTAAACGTGGTGATCAAGTTTTCAGCAGCACAATTGTTTACGTGAACCTTGTATCATTGTTACACTCATTTGTACTTTTGCTTGTTACAAGAATAGTTAATGGCTGTGTGTCTTTTTGATCAGGTACATTCTCCCATTATTACTACAGTATGACTCAACTGCAGAGGAATCTAATTCTGTCGAGTCTCATGGGGTTGGAGTAAGCATTCAAATTGCCAAGAATGAGCATGCCGTACAAGCATCACAAGCCCTATCAAGGCTTAGCGGATTGTGTGCAGATGAGAGTTTGACACCTTACAATGCTGATGCGGCTAATGTTCTCAGAGCATTGCTTACTCCAAAGCTTGCTAGTTTGTTAAAAGATGAAGCTGCCAAAGATTTGTTATCCAAACTAAACACAAATTTGGAGACACCAGAGGTAAAGCTTTATCATTTACTGATTTGTTTCCCTGTCCAGTTTAAGAATATGAATGGTGCATAAACATCTTTCAGAATTCACATTTCCTTGCTATGGTTGGTCTATGCTTCGAGCGTAAGCTTGTGTTTTTGTACCTCTCATGATAAAGATATGTCTGATGTCATCAGATTGCAGAAGTTCCTATTTCTTAAGATTCGTCTCTGTGTGCACATATAAAATTCGATGAACACTTCATTGAATGTTAGAAGCGTGCTAAGCTTTTAGCTAATAGACTATAATTGCATCATACTTTTTTCCACAGATTATCTGGAACTCTGCCACTCGATCAGAGCTGTTAAACTTTGTGGATGAACAACGTGCCTGCCAGTGCCCTGATGGTTCATATGATCTGAAAACTGCACAGTCTTTTGCGTATGAGGCACTATCAAAAGAGGTTTTTATTGGCAATGTTTACTTGAAGGTCTATAATGATCAACCCGACTCAGAGATCAGTGAGCCAGAAGCTTTTTGCAATGCTTTAATCGATTTTATATCATCTCTAGTGCATACTGAGTTACCCTCTGTTTGTGAGGACCCAATTTTAATTGAAGAAAGCAGCTCAGCTAATGGTACTCCAGAACTACAAAGTAGCGTTGCAGAACCCTTGGTGGTTGAAGGACACTCAGATCAGCGATCATCATCCGAGGAGATGAAATCATCATCAACTGAGGTGATGGAAACATCAGCTGAGGGGGTGAAAAGGGAAGAACGTTTTCTGATTGATCACCTCCGACTAGGATTGACTGCTCTTCAGGTACTCATATGGCACATGTCAATGTGTAAATATAACAAAAAGACTACCATGTCTGACCTTGTCTTTACCTTTTTTGCAGAGCTTGCTCACAAAATATCCAGATCTGGCTTCAGTTTTTTCGTCTAAGGAGAGATTATTACCTCTCTTTGAATGTTTTTCAGTGCCCATTACATCAAAAACTGATATACCAAAACTCTGCCTGAACGTCCTGTCTCGCCTAACTGCTTATGCTCCTTGCTTGGAGACAATGGTATCTGATGGATCTAGTCTTCTTCTCCTCTTGCAAATGCTTCATTCTGCACCTTCTTTCCGAGAGGGAGCTCTCCATGT
Source organism: Biscutella laevigata subsp. laevigata (assembly GCA_900406315.1). Classification (NCBI taxonomy): domain Eukaryota; kingdom Viridiplantae; phylum Streptophyta; class Magnoliopsida; order Brassicales; family Brassicaceae; genus Biscutella; species Biscutella laevigata. The sequence continues at coordinate 10,132 of OVAU01001077.1, forward strand.
TCTTTATGCCTTGGCCAGCACACCAGAACTCGCTTGGGCTGCTGCAAAACATGGTGGAGTAGTTTACATTCTGGAACTTTTATTACCTTTGCAAAGTAATGATATCTCAACTCTTCTTCTTTTCCTAATTGGCTTTCTGATTACTTCAACAAAATCAATGACAGAAAATGCTCTTTTGCAGAAGAAATTCCAATGCAGCAAAGAGCTGCAGCGGCTTCTCTGTTGGGGAAGCTTGTTGCACAACCAATGCATGGGCCTAGAGTTGCTATTACACTTGTGAGATTCCTTCCGGATGGTCTTGTATCTATCATTCGTGATGGACCTGGGGAGGCTGTTGTACATGCGCTTGAGCGGACCACAGAGACTCCAGAACTTGTGTGGACACCAGCAATGGCAGCTTCCTTATCTGCACAGATTGCGACCATGGCATCAGATATTTATCGTGAACAACAAAAGGGTTGTGTTATTGAATGGGATGTACCCGAGCAATCTTCTAGTCAACAAGAAATGAGAGACGAGCCACAGGTTAGTTTTATTAGTTAATCCCAAATATAATTCAGAGCAATAGAGCAAGACTCCTTTATGTGGAAGCATAATTCTTGATGATATTTCTGTTTAGGTTGGTGGGATCTATGTCCGGCTTTTCTTAAAAGATCCAAAATTTCCTTTGAGAAATCCAAAAAGATTTTTGGAAGGACTGCTGGATCAGTATTTGTCAGCAATGGCGGCAACACATTATGAACAACATCCTGTTGACCCTGAGCTCCCTCTTCTTCTCTCTGCTGCATTGGTTTCTTTGTTGCGTGTGCATCCTGCACTTGCAGATCACATAGGATATCTTGGGTATGTCCCAAAACTTGTAGCCGCTGTGGCGTATGAGGGCAGGCGCGAAACAATGTCTTCAGGGGAAATGAAGGCTGAAGAAATTCGCTCTGATGGTGCGACTGAGACTGCTGATCCCTCAAGTATACCTGGGCAAACCCCTCAAGAACGTGTTCGCCTTAGTTGTTTACGTGTTCTACATCAACTTGCAGCTAGTACTGCATGTGCCGAAGCGATGGCTGCAACTAGTGCTGGAAATGCACAGGTTCTCTAGTCTATTTTTCTCCTCTTACTACCACACACTTTTAGTGGTTGCTTTTTGACATATGTAATGACTCGAGTTGATTAAAATACCAGGTGGTCCCACTTCTCATGAAAGCAATAGGATGGCTTGGGGGGAGCATTTTAGCACTCGAAACACTCAAACGTGTTGTTGTTGCCGGGAACCGGGCTAGAGACGCTCTTGTTGCGCAGGGTCTAAAGTGAGTCATCCTGTTAACTTGGTGAAATTTGGTCCAGTTAAGGATCTGCAATGTAATTAAAAAATGGTGGTGTAAAAAATTGGTTAGGGTTGGGCTTATCGAAGTTCTTCTGGGATTGCTTGACTGGAGGACAGGCGGAAGGTCTGGTCTGAGCTCTCAAATGAAATGGAACGAATCAGAAGCATCTATCGGGCGAGTGCTTGCAGTTGAGGTTAGTTCAGTTTGAAATCGTTGATGAAGGAGATACAGTAATCTAATTAAATAGATTTTTGATGAAACTATACAAAATGTCTATCTCTTTCAGGTACTGCATGGTTTTGCAACAGAAGGTGCACATTGCTCAAAAGTGCGTGAGATACTCGACGCTTCAGAAGTAAGTTTATTCTTAAACTAATGGAAATAAAATGTGTTTTGTTCGAAGTGTTTTGTTAAAAATAAGGAAAATTGAATAATAGGTGTGGAGTGCATATAAAGACCAAAAGCACGATCTGTTCCTGCCATCAAATACGCAATCAGCAGCAGGAGTGGCTGGCTTTATTGAGAATTCTTCCTCTAATAGACTCACCTACGCTCTTACCGCTCCTCCTCCCCCACCCTCTGCTTGAGACCCCATTCCGTTTCTTTTTGTATCATCTTTTTATTTTTATTTTTGTAAAGTTCCAACGGATTCCTAATCTTTCTTCTTTTATATTAGTGAAAAAAATATATCGTCTGGTTTGTAAATGTTTGATGAGAAAGTAAAAAAAGTATTGTGGGTTTTCTTCTTTTTATCTATGTGATTTCTTTCTTGGTGAAAAATATCATTGTGTGGATGTAAAATATGCAAGTTTGATGTTTTTTTTGTCTTTTTATTGACCGTTTGTTGTGCGGAGTGCTGTAAATCCCCACTTTATTGAACGATTTCAGTGAACCAAAACTCCATTGTTAAATGATTAGTTCAGTATCATAATTCCCCACCATCTTAATGCTTCAGAGTAACCATACAAGTTTAGTTTGATGTTCAATTTGGATTGTTGTTTTTTCGGATTGCAAATAATTTTACAAAAACATAATTAAATTGGTTTTTGTTTCAGCAGTTTAATTTATAAAAGTTTTGTTTGAATTTTGGTATGAAGTTTTTTCCTTAAAAGTAATGATTTTGGTTAACTGTTCGGGTTAATCGAATCAAACCAGAAGTCAAACTAATTAGAAAATATACAGATTGGTTATTCTTATTGAACCGATTGCAAATCCAAAACCAAAAACTGGTTTGTTTGGTCAAAACAGTTCAATTTAGAATGACATGCCTACTTCAAAGCATTTGATATTTTTCTATGGAAAACTCATATTTGAAAGAATTACAGAAACAGAAGCAGTGAATTACATAATTTAGTTTCTTAACTTCCTTCATCAATTCTAGTCTGAAGAAAAAAGAATAAGTTGTTACACACGAGACACAAACGCGTTTAAAAAGAAACAAGTTTAAAGTGGACTTTTGGCAATGCCATGGCATCATCCGTTGGAAGTAGGCCTGAGAAAAAAAACCCGACCCGAAAAACAACTCGAATCCGATCCGAAAAACAATCCGAATCCGACCCGAAAAACAATCCGAATCCGACCCGAATAAACAAGATCCGAATTTGAACCGAATCCGAGAAAAAACTCGAATGGGTCCTAAATCTATGAACCCGATAACTCGAAACCCGAATGGATTAACCTAAAACTCGAATGGGTAACCGAATGACACAACCCTGGTTACGAAAACCACAGATCCTCTTGAAGAATACGATTTTAGGGTCGCCGTGAAGGCCGCAACCAAGGGAGTGAGATCTCCGAAACTACTCGAGCTTTCAACCTGAAATTTGGCACATAGTTAGGAGATAAATAAAGAGTTAAACACGCAAAAGATAGGTCAGGGAAATCGGAGTTTAGGCTGATGAAATGTTGAGGTCGTCTGTTTGTACAACAGCCGGCAAGCGTACGAAACGCCGCCGTCCGTACGATGATGCGGCCATAGGCCACGACAACCCCCTTAGACGTCTCTGATGGATCTGAAACTTCGTGGAGCTTGAGATTATATGAATACGGAGGTTTGCTGAGAAGATAGGTCAGGGAAAGTGACGGCGAAGTGGGTGAGACGACATGGATGAGATTCTCCGGCAGCCTTATCGAGAAATGGATGAAATGAGACGGATAATCGTATCAGATGGATCGAGAACGACCACCAAGGTTATGAGACGACCTTGGATACACCTTGGATAAGCCTAGGATATGACACACCTAGGGTTTTAAGATATTACTCACTTAGATGAACCAATTTAGAGAGAAACTCGTTTTGATTTGAAAAAGTTGGATAAAGGAAACAAATACAAGGTTAAGAGTTTAAATACTCTAGCAAGCAATAAACTCTAACAGTTAGGTTAAAAACGAAAAGCATAAAAGATAATGTCCTTAAACAAAAGCATAGAAAAACATACGCTAAAAGTAGCACTGGTCAAAGACGGATCCACGTGCAACTATACTGGTTCAGATGAACCACCCAAATTTTTGAATTTGGTTCATTAAAAAACTGATTTGGTAATTATTGGTTATTTCAACGTGTTAAATACACGTTTTGAACCACCCATAAATCTATTCTTCAAGCCTATCTATTTAATTTGAACCCCAAACATTTATTTCTTCCCGCCCATATTAAATTTAGTCCAAACAAAATCCATTAAATATATACAAAAATAGAAAAAACTTAAGATTAATTTTTACGTTTTTAATTTCTCTTTGATTTTAAACTTCTCTATACCTTTTCAATTTCTCTACATTTCTCTTAGTCAACAAGTCGATTGAATCAAGTAAGTCATTATTTAAAATTATATTTATTTATACGAATGTTTACAATTAATAATTGCTTAATATTTTTAAATTTTATTCGTGTCTAAAAGTTGCTGAAATTCTGTGAACTATTATAAATTACTGTTATTAATATTGTTTTTACATGTTTACAATCATTATTATTTGGGTTAACGATCTATTCTCCCCTCAAAAGCATCTTATAATATTAGTTCCACATAAACTTTAAACCTCTTTATATTTCCCCATGATTATAAGTTTTAGATCTATTTTCCCCTGATTATAAAGTTCAAAACGTTTTTTTTTTTTAACTAGGGGAGATCCCGCGCTACGCGCGGGTTACTATATAATATTTTTTTATTAATATTATAATGATTTTCTTATTTACTTAGTTAAATTTGATATAGTTATATTCCCTCTATTTATATTGACATTTTAGATAAAAAAGTTATTTCATTTTAGTTTTCAATGGAAAACTAATTACTTTCTATTATTATTATTGAAAACTAATTACTTTCTATTATTATTATATTTTTCTGTTCATTTTTTATTGTTCAATTTGTGGTTAGGTAGATGATAAATAATATTTTATTTTTAATAAAGTAATAAATTTAATGTTGTTTTAATTTGCTAGAAAACATTATACGTCGCTTAAAACTCAAATATAGGGAGTGATTTATTTGTTCATAAAATATAAATCTAAACGATAAGTTCTTAAATTATTATTGAACAAATTTTATTAAATATGCATTATCACCTTAATAAAAGGAAGGAG
>OVAU01001078.1:0-16333 GCA_900406315.1 Biscutella laevigata subsp. laevigata
TATTTGGAACTTTTTCATTCTATCTGCTTTAATTTATGTTAAGTTTTGTGTTCTTGACTGTTTCCACTTGTTTGTAAATGAGGATTCTCGAGCATCAGAGAGTCGGATGTCTCGGTCTGTAATCGTTCTTTAAATTAATGAAAGTCTCTTCGCACAAAAAAAAAAAAAAAAAGCCTCCAGAGTCTTAGGTGAAGAGGTGTCTACAACTTCTCGAAAATTAATGTTCAAAAGAATAGTTTAGAGACAATAACAGCGAAGCTAGCAAAAGTGAAGCAAATCCGACGGCCTTAGGCGAAAATCCTGAATAATGGTTGTTGGAACGGAGACTAAAGCTACCAATTCGATTGCAGTTTTTCGGTTATAAAAATTCAACAATTTAGTTGTATTTGGTTCAGTACATTCTATTTCGGATTTATTCGGTTCAGATCAACCAAAACCATAATCCAAGGATAGATAATAACTGTTAGATACGAAACATACGGTACGCTAAAGGACAGAAGATAAAAGCCTCACATGCTCACGCAATCATACGAAATATTTTTTAAAAAGTCAAAAAAGTCCAATAGCTGCTGCAACTACCACCAGAGGCGGTAGAGGGTAATATCGTCATTTAAAAGGAAAGTTCTTACCTCTCTCAACGCGTAGCTGCTAAACAAATCAAAATACCTTTCCCTGATTTGTCTCATTTCGCAAAAAATTAAAAAAGAAACAAAAAAAAAAAGAAATTGTAAAATAGAGAGAAAAATAAGGCGGGGAAAAGGATCACGATCCACTAATTAGTGGAAAAATCGAAATTGTTCTTGCTTCATCATCGGAGGTTCGTTTCTCTCCTCCCTATTTCTCTAGTTTTTTTTTTGTATGTATTCGAGATTATTGTGGAGGATTGTAAAATTGTAATGGTATTTTGACTCATTTTTTTTTTTAATTTCTGGAGATTGTACCTTCATTTAATTCTTCCCCAGAGGGTAATTTCTGCTTTTGGTTAGATTTTGTTGTTTCTATAATAGGATCGGAATCAAACAGCATTTAGTAATATTGGGTAACTGTAGAATTTCTATTGTCGGTATCAAATCGAGAGCTTTTATGAGATTTACAGGATTTTCAGTTATGTTTCTGATTTTTTGTGTGTGTTTTGTGTTAATTGCAGATCAGGCTAAGTGAAAGCATAATCTCTTAAGATTGAAAAGATCTGGTGTTATTTGTTGGAGAATTGGGGTTGGAATTTCTGGGGAATTTTGCTATAAATTTTGGGGCAAGACGAGAGCTGACAAATCATTGGTTGTGGCTCATGAGCTTAGGGAGTTTTATGTATTGTTATTGTGTTTAGGCTTGGATTAGTGGTTGGTGTTTTTTTTTCCCCTTTCTTGACGGTAACCCTAATCCAGGGAGATTATGGGAAAGAGAAACACGTTTTGGGCAAGGAATTCAAATAGAAAGGTTAGATCTAAGGATAGAGGTTCAGATGAGTCTGATGAGGATTATGTAATATCTGACGAAGATGAAGAAGAATCTGAGGCTGATCTGAAGGAGTATGCTTCATCCATAGACGGTGAAGAAGCATCTTTTGATGGTTTTGATGGGTCTGATGCGGTGGAGGATGAGGAATCAGATGAGTTGGAAGAAAAAGATGTGATGCTTAGGAATGTTGAGTGGCCAAAAGTGAAAACTGGTCCTCGTGGTAATCGGAAAATCACAGGATGCAAGTCAAGAAAGATGAACCTGGTTGTATCTGACAATGAAGATATGGGTTTAGATGATGTGGATGAAGAAGAAGAGGAGATCAGAAATTCAAGGAAGGATGTTGAAAGGTCTAATGTAAAAGATGGATCTTTGGATGGAGAGATACGTGGAAGAATATGTTTAGGAAAGCGGAGGAGAGTGTTCTATGAGATAGAAGATGAAGATGGAGACTATCCAGAAGAAGATGGCGAGGAAGAGGAAGAAAAAATTGTGGAAAATGTCGGGTGTGAAAAAGTGGATTTAAATTCCTTGCGTGATGGTGGAGATATGGCATTGGAAGAACAGGAAAATGTGTCTCACGAGACAGAAAAAGAAGATGATGGAGATTATGAGGATGAAGACAGCGATGAAGAATTTACAGCAGACGAAGATGTCTCATTAGATGAGGAAGAGGAGGAGGAAGAAACAATTGCATGCAACAAAAAATCACCGAAGGCTTGTAAGAGAAACAAGAGATCTGGAGGAAGGCGTAAAAGAAGAAAGAAATGCTCTGTTGCAAAAACCCATTCAACGAAGGGCAGAAAGAGACGTGGGAAAAAAACAATGAAAGGAGTCGATGAAGATGATGATGGTGATTTTGTAGATGACTGCCTACCTGCAAAAAAGAAGGCGAGGACGAAATTATCGAGGCCAAGGCGTAGGTGTACTGTGCCATCAGATTCAGACATTGCATCCTCTGGAGAATCTGATTATGAGTACACAATATCGGAAGAGGAAAGAGAGCAGGTAAGAGAAGCCGATAGTTTGTTGAGAAGTAGTGTGAAGCATGTATCATCCATCAGAAAAACTGCAGTCAAGAAAGATATGCCTCAACTTCGTAAGTCCCCTGCAAAGAAAGCTGAAAAGAAGGTAGAGCTAGTGAAAAGAGATGTCATGAAAAACGTTTGTGGAATTTGTCTGTCTGAGGAAGACATGCGGAGACTGAAGGGGACATTGGACTGCTGCAGTCATTACTTTTGTTTCACTTGCATAATGGAGTGGTCGAAAGTTGAATCTCGCTGCCCACTATGCAAGCAGCGGTTCAGAACAATCAGTAAGCCTGCAAGATCTACACCTGGAGTAGATCTGAGAGAAGTTGTGATACCTGTACCTGAAAGGGATCAGGTTTGTTTTTTCTACTCTTTCCATTGCTTTACACTTAAAGTCTCTTTAGATGATTGATTAGTTGTCCTGGTTTCCTCGTGAATATTGATCGAGGTCTTCTTTCTAAATGACTCCAGTATGCCCCTCAAAGCTACACATCTGAGACCAAATCGACATTTCTTCTTGTTGTGGTTTATCATGTCAATACATTAAGTTACCAGTAACATCATTTTCCTCACTTGAACTGCTTCAATTCTATATGATAGACGAGACCTTATCAGCTTTTGTTTACCTATGGACATAAAATTGCAATTTTCTGCTCATCAAGTGTGGTTGTATTGTGTTTCACGTAACCTTGTGTGATAATTTATATGGGGTTTTTTCTCTCTGTGAAGGTCTATCAACCTACTGAAGAAGAGTTGAGGAGTTATCTTGATCCCTATGAAAATATAATATGCACGGAATGTCACCAAGGTGAAGATGATGGACTTATGTTGCTTTGTGATCTTTGTGATTCCTCTGCCCATACGTACTGTGTTGGTCTCGGGAGGGAAGTACCTGAAGGAAACTGGTACTGTGAAGATTGTAGACCCGTTGCCCTTGGATCAGCTAGTTCCCAAGCGCACACTACGTCCGAGCATCAAAGGGTCAGTGGCTTTTATAGTAGACCGTCACCTCTTGTAGTTTCAGGGCAATATCAAGATGCCTCTGTGCTCGTCTCCTCACGCACACCATTTTTCAATGGAGAGTACCTTTTTTCTCCAAGGCTTCCTACTGGTGATGGGCAAGGTTCTTCTCCATCTGGCTTAGGGGCAACCACATTATCAAGAAGAAGAACGCTTCACAGACACATTCAAAATATTATCAACAGTGATAGACTTATTAATATGGGTAGTAGAACTGCTGGAACATCGATTGCTAACTCGAGTGATAGTTTTGTGAGTACACAAATTGGTCATGGCAGAGAAACAGAACCGTCTCAACCTGCAGCAACGCAAGAAACAGTGATGTCTTTGCATACAATCTCTGAGGAAAGACTACCCAATGACAATTCATTGATTTCTGCCCGTGACCCTGAGCTTTTATCTTCAGAGATATATCGTTTTGGAACCGAAACAGCAGTTAGACGTTTTTCTAATAGTACACTTCTTGGGGATCGAACTATTGATTTAGAATTAGGTCATGGACTAGCTCAGGCCGATCCATTGTTTGGTAATCAACAGCATCTACCGAGATACATGCCAAACACAATGTCTTCCACGGGAGAAGGACTGCAACAAAGAGTTAAAGCCCATCTCAAGAACTTGTCCAGTCAAATTGACTTAGGTACGCATAAACAATTCTCTCTATAACCTGGTGTTATAATTTAAATCTGGATCCTGGACACGTTCTTTGCTGCATGACACTTCTTTAGTTACTTTTGTGGTTACAGCTTACATATTTGTCTAACTTATCTCAATATCGATATGGCTTTAGACACACATCTAGAACTCTTCAACTCTCTAGATTAGTCTCTTCTCTGCATTGCCATAACTATTAGGATAAGAATTTAGATTTTCCCTCTTTCCTCTGCCTCTCTGACTTTACTTATTTTTGGGTATCTTGTTCAGGTCAAGCCACGTTTGAGGAGATTTCCACGTGCTCCATACACACGATACTAGCAGCTTGTGGACTCGAACACAAAAGCAGTGAAGTCCATCTTGTTCCACCGCCAGTGATGTGTCCTCACCATGATACAACACTTGGTAGCAGCAGTAGCAGTAACAGCAGCAGCAACATGAAAAAGTGTTGCTATTCTTGCTTTGATTCATTTGTAGAAGATGTAGTTAAGATGATTCTTGACACAAGACAACCCCATTGGTTGAGTTTAGGACTCCACTAAGCCAGTTTCTTCAATTGTTTAACTTGTTAGAAAATTGATATCTCATTTTTATCTTTTCTTTTCCTTTGTTCATATTCTCAACTTTTATCTTTAGCTAGAAGTATAAAAAGCAAAATTGACAGAGTTATTGAAAGAATTTCATTACAATGTTGTTGGTTAATGAACAAATTTTGTATTTTCGTTAAGAGTAAATTTGGTACTGAAAACCATCTAAAGATGAACAGATTTATGAGTTTTGAGCAAATTTATCAGTGTACAAAGAATGTCAAAGTGAGACCTGAGTCAATGTACTCTTCCTTGAAGAGAGAACACACAAGAATGTTCCTCCTATCTTCTGGATTAAGAGCTCAAGAACTGGAGTTAAGACATGCCCTTACTCTTCCTCGCCCTCGAGTAAACCCAATCTTCTTTTAGCCACTTTTAATCTGTCACACCAATTCTCAAAAACTACTGTCAAATCTGGATACTCCTCCTCCTTGCTTAACCACTCATTCAATATCTCAGCTTGGTCTGAAGATGGTAATGCATCAATCATCGCTACTAAGGAAGCTTCTAAAGTGGTCCATACCATTCCAGAGATTCTATATCTCACAGCTTCATCTTCAGCAAGAGGCTTTGTCTTTCTTACAAATGGAAGCCAAAGTTTTACCATCTGAAACCGTTTCTCTGTTGATAATACCACAAAACCATAACCAACTGACTCTAAGACTTTTGTAGACACCTCAATGACCTTAAGTCTTATGACAACTGTCTCTGGAACTGTTTCCATCGCTTCAACTGCTCTGACTAACTTCTCAGATGTATCATTCCAAGTATTAACAAAATCTCTACACAATTCCATCTTTGTTAATACCTGAAAAACCCAATACAAATCCGATAGAGCTGTAGAGATTCTGCTAATAACCTCATAATCAACGGGTTTGGAGGAGATTTCTTCTAGACAATGGAAGAATTTATGAAACAGACGCTTCACACAGTTTTTTACTTCAAGCTTGATCTTCTCATCAGCAATCAAAATTGGAGGAGCATCTTCATCATCTTCATCTTTTGTTACCATGAAATCAATCTGTTCTTGAGCCGAGGCTTTTATGTTGCTCGAAGGAGGGAACAACGCAACACATCTAAAAGCAGATAAAAAGACTCCACGAACAACAGACTGATCAACAAGTTGGAGACGAGCAAGAACCGGATCTGCTTCTGATCCAATTGTTGGAATAATCTGCTGAATCTTAACCTCTTCGGGTTCTAACCATGGAACAGCTTCTAAGTGTTTAACACAAGCAGTGACAATTTGCGAGCAACTAAGTTCTTGAGCGACACAGAGAATCCCCAACGCATCTTCCACGTTTTTAAACAAGTTATCTTCATGGACATAATCAGATACACGAATACGATAGAGGAGTTTCAAGAGACTGATATGATGATCATAGTCTAATTCTGTACAGACGACTTCAACAGAGTTGCGTGAATCAAGAATAATGCAAGGATTTGAGAGACGATCAGCGAAATACTTGCTTTGCTCAGTAAGGATCTTGGAATGGCAATAGATCCGTTCGTCAAGACCTTCGTCGTCGTTTCTTAGTCTAACAATTACGTCACTGCTTGATCGATCACCAAATGTATATGAAGACGTCTCTGCTTGTATATCCTAACGAACACAAGAAGACCAAGTTAACATTTCAGCAACTAAACACACAAAACCAGAGTTTCAACTTACACGAGGATCCATAGAGAGCAAGAAGCTGTGGATTTTATGTTCTTGAAGCACCTGATTGAGTAATCACAATGAAAAGAAAGGAAGCATTGAGCTCGTCTTCACAGAAAGAGATGACTAAAGAAAGCAAGAAACTTCCAATTACGAACTCAGCCCAAGAAATAGAAAGATTTCACCTTTCTTACAAAGGAAGCATTGAACTCAGTACCTAAATGTCGAATCTTTAAGATTCTCCGTGGAATTTCTTCGAAGGGGACTAAGAACTAGAGCTTTGATCTTGCAACTACGAACGACTCTGATATCATCCAAACAAACACCAATCGATCTCTTTCCTCTCTATCTCTCTTCTCTTCAAATTTCTCACTTTTTTTTTTCTCTTGCGTACGAAATCTTTTCAATGCTATTTATGTCAAAAATCTGTTGGGCTCAAAGGTTAATTTCGTCATTTAGGTGGTTTATATATCGACTAAATTTAGTTGGTCTCTCTAAATGGGCTCGATTTGAAATGTTGTTTTGGGCTTTAAAGCCGATTTTGCTAACACGCGCATGTGATGCGATTGGACTTTCTCTGCGCCACGATGGCAAAAATTTAATTGAAGAGAGAACGGAGTTTAATTAGAGTTTAACCGTATTTAACGGATTTTAACCGAGTTTTTAACGGAGCTTAACTGAGTTTAACGGAGCTTAACCGAGTTTAATGTAACATGAATCTTAACTAAACAACAAGAGAGAACGGCACTGACTAAAGATTGAAGAGGAGATTTAAAGATTCTGGTGAGCTGTGGGAGGTGATACTTAAAGAAAACAATGCATAAAGGATGTGGATTATAAACCTGAATGGCTTGTGGAGACTTGGAAGTACTCATGTAATGACATTCCACATTTTTTGTTGCTGAGAAGTCCCAGCTTCTTGCTGACTTTGAACAGCCTGTAACTGTGGCTGTGGCTGCACTTGAGAGATCTCTTGTTGTGGAGCAGGCTGATAGTAAGGCCGTACTTGAGTTTGCTGCATCATCTGCATCTGATGCATTGGAATCTGAAATGAGTTTTGCAGTGATGATGCTCCTTGCTCCATTGGTGGAGATACTTGTATGTGTGGTAACTGTGAATGCTGCATCAATGGAGGGAACCGGCAACATAGTCTGCAGTTTCTCACCTCCTTGATGTAGAGGATTTCCATAGAATGTCACTTGAAGAGATGATTGCCTACTAAAACCAGAGGATGTGTAAGAGGTCATTCTGGAGTCGGATCCTGGCTAATAAACGGAGAGGACTCATTCTAGGATCAACCAAATTCGCTCTGAGAGTTTTCATCAACATTATATGCCAATGGTGTGTCCATGTGAGAGAATTGACTACTTCCATTTGCATCATCAGTCTCAGTTTCTTCAACAATGGAGTGAGGAGAGTTTTGTTCGACCATGATAGGAGGAGGTTGCATAAGGTTCTCATCTGGTTTATTTTGTAATTGCGATAAGCAGCAATATATATAACATAATATCAACAACAACAACAAAAAAGATCTTGAAATATGTTACATAACATAAAGCCACACACAACTTGAAGTTCTTACATTGTTTCTTAAACATATACATAAAAGAGAGACACATACAACAACATCAGAAAATCAGACTACATAGTTTTCACATACACACGTTAGAACAAAGTGGGTTAAGTAACCAAAACCCATCAATGCTCTTCACAAGTTTTAACTAGTTTTACACTGAGAATGAGCCAAAGATGATTTGCCTGTTCACTGCCAAATGGATAAGAAAAAAAGGACAAAACTCATTGTCTTTTTTCAAGACAAGACTCATCGTCTCTTTTTTCCTTTTGACTGTGAAACAACGGTAAAAGATCAGGTTTTGAAATTGTAGCAACCAGTATCCATTGTTGCTGTTGCAATCCACTTGCTAGGCATTACCATGCCATTAAGAGGATGGATTGAAGAACTTAGAAAGTAGTTCATACTTGTAACTTCTGTTCCCGAGACATTAAATCCATTTGATAAGTTCATTGTTCCGTTTTCTGGATGAAGAACTTCAGAATTCTGAGAATTACTTTCTTGAGACTGAGTTTGTTCACTTGTATTAGCTTTGGTTCCATTTTTTCCCAAGTTCTGAGTTTTAGTGTTCAAGAATCTTCCACCAGATCCTCTAGGACGACGCAATGCATGGAGATGGCGAGAATGATGCATATATGGCTGCAACAAACAAAACATAAAGGTTAGAATATACTAATTGGTAGGGTAGAGGTGGGTGTTCGGATTTGTTTCGGATCCATCCAAGTTTCGGGTTTCTGGGTTTTTAGTTAGAGGATCCATTCGGTTATTTTATTTTCCAGTTCGGATCGATTTAGATCCTCTCAGGTTTGGGTTGTGCTCGAGGTACTGAAATACTAATAAACCCAAAAATTTAAATCATATTAATTTAAAATAACACAAAATAAACATAAAATTGTGAATAAAACTTAATACTATATTGAATATATGACATTTTAATATTAAATATTTTAAAATATGTTACTTTTAAAATAAATATTGAATACTTAATTATAAGTTTGAAATTTTCAAGTACTATTTCAGATTTCATGTTTATTCCGGATTTTACATGAACCTAAAATAACTTACAACTTACAAGTTGTGGTAGGGTAATCTATTAATTCGTGTTCGGTTTAGTATTTTTCATTTCAGATTCAGATTTTGGATTGAGATTTTTTCCCCAAACAGTTTATCATGTGTTATAATTACCTTTCGAGATCTATTATTCAGTCTATTCTGATCAAGAACTAAAGCAGCCTTTGCACGAGATTGGCGTCGCCTTATGATTCCATGGTATTGTTTTGAGTTCACATAGATTGTTCCATCTTCTGTTTCCATGTTTAGAGGTAACATTACTCTGCTCTGAAATCCATAGCTTGAAACAACTCCATAGTATTGTTGTTCCACACAAGGATACTTTGCATAGATCTAAATGACAAAAACAAAACTACATACTCAGAAACAAAGTTAAGAAAAATGATCACAGGGTTTAGATTTTTGTATGTGAAATCTTTACCCTAGGCTGAGTAAACCCTAGTTCCAAGCTTGGTGATTGCATTGAGCAAGCAACTTCATGAGGCTTTGGCACAACTTTTGAACTCTTTACATCACCTAAAAACATCATATATGCAGTTAATTAGGCATAGGGAAATTAACCGGAACCATAACCTTACCAAAATAAGAGATACCAAATCGATTTGGAACTGGTGAAATTACTTATTGGATACTAAATTTTACTACCCAAAAAACGGAATCTGAACAGGATCCGAACCAAAAACCGAATGAGTATCCGATAGATCTGAAATATATATATACACTTGATACAACCAAAAATCTAAAATTATAATTATAAAACCAAAAATATTTATTATTTCCTAATCCAAAAATCCTAAATAGTAAAATTATCCGTAAATATTTGGTTAAAATTGTTATTTCAGGTTTTATGGATATTTGGTTACTTCTAATACTATTTTGGTATTTCAAGTAAAATAGAAACTAAATTGAAATCCATAAGATATCGATTCTTTAGCAGTTTGCGCTTAAATTTTCAGAACCGACCGAAACCGAGAGGTATCCAAACCGAACCAAATCGGTTTTCTTGAGGTTTCTAAATGGTTCCAAATTTTAGATATCTTAAGAATCGAAAGGAACCAACCCGAAACCAAATCGAATATCCGAACGCCTAGGCCTATATGCAATTTTAGGATATATCCATTCGAGAGCCATACCAAGAGAAGAAGAAAGGAAAATGAAAACAAGAGTTACCAAGTGAGAAAGTCAAGTGAGTTGCAGAGTTATTCTGTTTATCCACAACTTGTTCTGTCTCTCCATTAACTCCGACGAAAGATGAAGAATCGTCGGAGAGACTTTCGGGTTGAGATCCAAAAGCATTCCACCAAGAAATCTGTGGAGCAGAGAGAAGACCTTCTTCTCTCACAATTTGCATTGCCATCTCCAAAAATCAACAAAAGTAAGTCACGATCCGATGTTGCAGATAAGATTTATACCTGTGACAAAGTCAACAAAGTAGGAGTTTCGAAGTGAGATCTTTGTCGAATTTCAAACCAAACTGAAAAAATATGTAAGAAGGAAGAAACTTTGGGATTGGTTATTACGCAAAACCACACTAACGACAAGACCCATATGCAAATCATGATCAAGAGACAGACTTGTTGTCTAAAGTAAGAAAAATTGTGAGAAACAAAGAAGATAAGACACAGAAAACTGAAACACTAGACAAGATTTCCCCAAATAGCAAGTAAGCTCCAAATGTTGGCTAAAATCAAACACATCAAAATCTTTATGAATCTAAAAGAAGAAAGAAAAGAGAACTTACAACAAGAGGGAGTGGATAGAGAGAGCTTGAGATTCCTCAAAAGAGGCAGAGAAAAGCCTAATAGTTAGGAGCCAGCCATGTTGGTTTCAAAGCAAGAAACAGAGATTCATACAATACAATTACACTAGAAGAGAAGAGAAGAGAGAGAGAGGAGCCAATATATGAAGAACAAGTGTCAAGTTTTTCATCTACCAATCACCTTCAACTTTTATGCTACTCTGTTTTTTGAGTTTATTTTACCAACTTTATTTTGATATATTAAATTAAAACTTCAAAAGCTACAATAATCCCACTTACAACTATTGAGTACGAAAATATTTTCCAATTGTTCTAGATTTAATTTAGATTCGAGTATTTTCAACTGAAACTATTAAAAATATTAATAAAAATTCAATATTTATATATATTTATTAAAAATATAAAAAACAAAAATGTAACTATAAAATTGAGTATAAAACTTTATATTAAATATCTAAAAAATATTATCAAACATTAAAAATATATCAAACATTTTAAAATAATAATACATATTGAATACGTGGATTAATGTTTGGAATATTCAGATACTACTTCGGATCTCTGGTTTGTTTCGAATATTACCCGTATTTGAAATACTTCACAAGTGAGATCCGTTTATGTGGTGTAATATTTTAGGTCAAATTCCGGTTGATATCTTTTGAGTCGTATTCAGATTTGGATTTTTGTCTGATCCTAATTTTGAGATACTAAATAAAAACTTCAAAAGCTACAATAATCCCACTCACAACCATTTTCTTCCAATTTTTTAAAATATCAAGTGAGTGCTTGGCTTGTCAATTCGTTTATTATAGATTGTGGTCCTTGTAAACTTTTCTTGGTTTTTATAAGAAAAATGTATAAAGTATGAATCTGACTACTTCAACAATGACATGCCAATATTTTTTTTGCTATTATAAGCTCGTGACTCATTCCCTATCAAAAATATAATATAAAGTCTATTATTAGACTCAATCTTGTAAAATTCTGAAAATAGACCAAACAAAACGTAATAAGATTGACACTTATTTAGATGTAATCCTTAACTAGGTTTTCAAGTGTTTTTTTCACACATTGTCCTTTTGTTTCCTCTTTTGTTATGTTTCTTTGATAGCTCAAACTTATTTTGTAACTCAAATACAAATTCAGTTGATTTGGTCGTGAATTTAAGTTGGTCAAACTCATGTTTATGGCTCTCTTTTATAGTAATAATTTTTTTTTTGTGGTCGATCCACAAATTCGAACTCTGAAAAAACAAAAATTCTCATTTTCTTCAAAAAATGTATTTATGATAATAATTTTTGTCCATTTTTTTGTAATTCATCACTGTTTTGCTTGTAATTCTGTAAAATTTAGAGTCAATCTCACGGGACACATGTTATTTAAGAATTTTTTTTTTTGATAATCGTTATTTAAGAAAATTTACAAAGACAAGTACATAATAAACTCTATAAATATAAATTCCAAATAAATTAATTAACAACTTTATATTTGTATAATTTGTCAGATTATGGTTTTTAGCTTCCATCAAATTAAAATGATAAAGATATCAATAATTAAAAAGAAACCTTATAAATGATAAAGCAGTTGATAAGCGATGGTTAGTGCAGATTGTAAAAAAGACAATGACACTTCAAAAAAGTTAACTTCGTTTTTATTATTTTAAACAACTATATTTGTAAACTATATTTGAAAACGTGAAATATAAATAAAATTACGTTTGATATCTGTTTATAACTTCTATAATAGATATGATAAAACATTAATGCTTTAATTTATTTTAATGTAATGTAATCAGTAAATGAAAAAAATATTAATAAGGACATTGAGATTGTTTGATTGAATATAAGAGGGATATTAAAGATGACTTAAAATACATAAATATGAGTTAGTTGGTTAAGTTTTAGTGCTTGTTTATGTAGTGCTTAAGCTTATTCCACTACACATCTTACCTCACCATAACACTATTTTATTGGATTTTTTTAAAGCTGGTTATGAGCTAAATTTCATCAAACAATTACTTTAAAGACGTCAAATTTTATAACATAAGAGTTTTTAGTTTCAAATGTTGTCTTTTGGTGTGTATTTAATGTGTTTTAGGTATCGTAAAAGTTTTTTTAATCTCAATTTGGCTATAACGGATTGACCCAATAACTCATACACTCTCACAAAAAATTAAGAAGTCAATGCTTTTACCGGAAAACAAAATTCACACCTAGTAAATAATGTTATCTACGGATTAACTATTAAACTAACAACACTTCTCATAACTATTGAATTACTTAAAATATTTTTGTGGGATTAATGATCTAAGGTTAATGATCTAAGATTATAATGTAAGGGTTTTGTTAATGATCATCGTTATTCAAGATAAGAAGCTCAGAGTGATAGACATCTAAGATCCATTAGCTTTCTTAAAGTGATATTGCTTTTCTTCTTACGAAAAATAAACATAGTGACATTGGATATTAATTCTTCATTATGCGATATATTTGTAAAAGCTATTCACATGCTCCACTTTTTTCCATAAACTTCCAAAAAATCGATCACCAAGAATAGTATTTATGTATTCTTAAATCAAACGAAATAAGAGCCTAATTAAAAATATATGAATTTGATTACATAAAATTTATTTAATATGCAGGGATTAACAAAAAAAAAGTATGAGATAAATAAGAGATGCTACATATGCATTCCACTTGATGAATGCATGAAGTAATTAGGACAATGAAGTGGAAGTGTAGTGTATATACGTTTGCTTACGGTAGTAAAGTTATTAAAGAACCTTTGCTTTTCCATTATTTTACTTTTATTAGTAAACTTTTTTTTTAATCTCTTTTTCAATATTCAGCTTTTACTGTACGTCTGGTACGTTTTATATATTGTTTTTATGTTTTGGACATGCGATTCACATAATCTGGTGTAGGGTCGGATATCTCTTTAGATTTGGATCGGATCCATTCAATTTTTTAGAGTGTTAGAATTTGTTCGGTTATTTTTTGTACGAATTCCATTCGAATTTTTAGAGCGTTAGAGGATCAGTTCGGGAGAGATAATATACTTTCGGATACCGGATTCGGTTGGAGTTCAAGTATTTTCAATTTAAAATACTAAAAAACCAAGACTCAAAATACTATTAACTCTAAAATTTTGTGAACTATTTTTGTTAAAAAAAAAATTATATAGAAAATAAAATATTAAAATATTTTAAATATTTTAAAATTTATATTAAACATTAGAATATATCAAATACTTTTAAAATAATAATAAATATTTAAGTTCAAATCCGTTCGGTTCTCCGTTGTGTATAACTCTCAGTCTAACTTTTTCTTATTTTTAGATTTCTAAACTTAGATTTGTGCTCCATACTTCAATCGTTATTTCCTAGAACACTTGTTAATAACGAAAAACTGAAAGCAAATATGATCAAATAGATACATTTTGGCTGTTTCATCACCTTCAGACAACAAGCTAAAGTGTTCATAAGTTATACTCATAATCTCTCTCTCTCTCTCTACAATTCTCTTTCCTTTATTTCTTCCTCACAAACAACAAAATCTGTACCAAAAGAAGCAATAGTCTCCATTATAAGCCGTCATCAAGAATCCTAGAGCTCAATAGCTCTCTCACAAACTCACTCCTTTTCAACATCTCCTTTTCATCCTCACCTGATAGAGACTGCTTTTTTGCATTCCTATGATTCACAAAATCCTCCTCAGTGAATCCATAACGACTAGACTTGACCATAGAGTTCCAACTTGGTTCATAAAATCCCAAAACTAAACGATACAAACGATTAATCCAAAGATTCCCAATGCAAATTTGTAGAGCAAACAATTGAACTAACCAAGAAACATCTAGGCTCATCAGATCATTAGAGATGTATCGGTTTAACTTAGAGGAGGAAATATATACCGTTCAGGTAAACTCTGAGCTGATGTTTTCTTGACAGAACTGGTTTCTTCTTGTACACATGATTCCGGAGTAAAGAACCCTTTAGAAACTGGTGAAATGAACGAAGAAAGCAATGGATCAGCCGCTACATTAGAGGATGAGGAGGAAGAAGATACTATACACGAAGATCCATCAAATAGACTCTGAAAGTTTCGATCAGGTAACTCTCTCTTCAACATTGATAACCTGGAATTAATCCCGCCTCTTCTTGATTTTCTCTTTCGCTGAATGTATTATCTTGTTAAGCCTTAACAACACTTGTCTAATGGCAGAATACATAAACCATTTGCTAGAATATGACTTGACAGAGAGTAAAAAGAATACCTTGAATACATTTGCGTGATGAAGGGTTATATGAGCAACCATGTCAACACTCACCCTAACGCACAAACCGGACATACCTGTAATAAAAATGTTCACTAGACTTCGATTAAACGCTAAGTTGTCATCAGAATCCCTAGAAATAGATTCAATGGACACAACTGCTTCTATGATTCCATCTAGAGTCGGATACAAATATGCTAATATTCTCATATTTTAGTATTCATAGAGTTTACACTAGCAGTTTCCTTTGTCATATCCTCCAAGTAGCAAAAGAGGAACCAAATCCACTAAGTCTAAACTATTGAGAAACATGTGATGAATCAGAAATGTATATACCCCATTTTTGGCTTCTCTAGGATGACCTTCATCTATGTGACAACAGAGAGACACTATATCAAAATAGTTGGAGCAGAAAGGGCAAGCAAACTCTTCCCTGAACTCTTCATCTCCATCTATCTCTTCAAGCTCTAAGAAAGTATCTGAAATTCCATATAAATCAATCAGATATATACTAAAACCCTACTCCAATTCTGTGGTTAACAGTGTATGAAATATTTCTCTCTAATTAGAACAAGACCTAAAATTTCTCATCCTCATAATAAACACCAAGAGTAATTCAAATAGTAGAGAGACTGCAAGTTTGAATATTTTTCATGCATTTTCTTATATATCAAACAAAACCGCGAACCCAACAATCAACGAACATAGAAGTTTGCTAATCCAAATCAATCAAATATTAAAAAAACTCCTCTCTTTCATCTTCTTAAGGATCAAGCAAAGCCTAAAGCGATTAAAAAAAAGAAGAAGATGACATATCTTCCACACAAAATCGAGAATTTCCAGTTTAATTTTCTGAATCTCCAAAAATACTCTAAAGGAAAGAAAACTCACGCCTATCAGCTAAATTATTTCACTCATCAGTTTAAGCCAATAAAATAAACTATACATCAGATAATTGAGAAGAACAGAGGGAGAAACTCACCAGATCGTGAAGTAAAAGCGAGATGGTATCTCCTCGTAACCCAAGCGAGACGATTAGTCCATGAATCAGAATCCATTATCGACAAAATTATCCAATCAAACCCCAAAGAAAGGTCGAAAGTCTTTTTCAACAAGAGATAAAGTTTCAATAAAATCGACGAAAGCAGGATTTGGAATCTAATTATACGTCTCGAGAAACTCAGGCCACGACACTCGTTTTTTTATTTTGGTTTTTGGTTTTTAGATTTGAGTTTTTAGATTATA
>OVAU01001079.1:0-16326 GCA_900406315.1 Biscutella laevigata subsp. laevigata
ACCATTAAAATAGTTGTTTTTCCTATAATTTAGGATAACTTCAACCTATTATCAAAACTTGTGGATTTATGTCTTAAATATCTATTCGGATTTTTTATTTTGAAAATAGTATTAATCAACCCTTCAAATTATAACATTATGGTAACAGATGTATAGTTTTATACATTATTTAAGTTTGAATTTGGAAATTTATTTTCAAATAAAATATCCAATAAATTTTTAGAACAAATCATTCTTTAAATTTTTTTATAATAAATTGAATTTATTTACACTAAATATTATTTAAGCTTAGCCATTTATATTACAAAGTGTTACGTTAATAATGTTATTTGTCAATATTTTAACATGTTGATTACACACCCTTTTAATTAAAGCTGAGCAAAAGAATAAAGAACTCATTCACAATATATAGATGATTGTTTCTGTAGTAAGCAATGGTTTACAAATAAATTACGATACTGATTTTCAATGTAGATTTCTATTTTTGGGAGATACAGTGAAGTATATAGATGCACATTTGTGTGTCGTACAGAAGAGAATCAAACCTCAGATGAAGAGATAAGAGGACTAGTGAGGCTATCATTTCTGCTTCCTGAGAATCGAAGTGGGAGCAGAGCAGGATCTTTATAAGCAGTAACCAGGTTATTGTAAAATTCAGACATTCTAGGATCGTTTTGATCTTCCCTGTCTCTCTTTGTCAACACCTAAAGAGCCACAAAACAGTCAAGTTTTAGTTTCATACATGTGGGAGATTTCAGATTTGCTTCTTATGGGTGTGGAGTTTGTACCTCGGCAGGGTAAGCAGTGAATATAGGCATGAATCGTTTACGACAGAACTCGTTGAAGAGAAGAGTGCAAATGGGAAGAGGGACAAGCAAGTATGTAGCTAGTTCCATCTTCTTGAGTGCAAATAGACCAATTGCTATTGCTTGCATAAGCACAAGAGAGAATATCATCGTATAGTGTATCATCGGCCAAAACATCCCACCCGTTTCATACTTCGGTTCGTACACGTTCAAGAACTGCATCCCAAAACGCAGTCAGGTTTAGTCTGTTGGAAGGAGAAATCTTGAGTAGAAGATGTGTATAGTACATACCTGGTTTCGGTAGATGATGTATGCAAGACAAAAGTAGGCAAGGATGAAAGGAAGAATCAATGGAGCTAAGAAGAAGTATGTAATCCCTAGAAGCGCGAAGAAGACAACTCTTGGAGTGTCTCTATGGTACCTCATTGGCGGGATAACAAGTTCATTTTCATATGTTGGTTCGAATGATCTATTTACGTAACTGACCATGAAGGGAACTACACGGAAGAGTTCACTCAGAGTGTCTGTCCATCCCGTTGTCACAACATAGGCGATGAAAAACGATGCCTGCAAATGATGTAAACAACCTAGTGAATTCTGATTCTTGGCACTTAATCAAGACTCGTGAAAATTGTGTTTGCCAATAAATGGTGGGAGAAGCTTGTTACCTGCGCCGGAACAGCCACAGCCAACTTCACAGGAATCTCCTTTACATCGAGAATAAGAGAAATCTTGTAGAAGGCTGACCCAGAGAAAACAGTTGCGAAAAACACATTCCATATTGTGAACCATATCACCTTGTTGCATGCACTCTTTTGTATGTCGCTGTGGCAAATGTGCCCTTCGATTGAAGAGAGAAACTCCATGATGGGTGGAACGATTTTCAGAGCCGTCTGAAGTATAAGACTTGGAAGGTATCCAGTTATTATTTGAGTTAATATTTTCCTGCAACAGAGATAACTAGCGTTTAGTACAATGAGCTCAAAGTATTGTTCAAGGTAATGAGAATGAAGAATCTTAAGGTACATTGATAGAACCAATGACAAGAACGGGAATAGGTATTCCAGTGCGGACAGGTTGGTGAGACCTTGGACAAGTACGACTGGAACAAGAAACAAGACCGTCAGGAGGAGACATGCGAACACAATCATAACCTTAGCAAGCCATTTTTGGAGAAATGATGTAGAGAAGAATGGCCAGTGGACGTCATGAGGTTCTGGTGCTGGTTCTGTGAGCCAGTAAGTGGGGTTGATTGATTGTGGCATGTGTAGTGCCATTGCAGCACCATACCGGGACTTGAATGATACAAAAGCAGCTCGAACTTCCTATGCAATGAGCAGAAACATGCAAATAATGATATATTAGGAGGGATCCTGTTCGAGGGTCCTATATGTAATCATTTTATGCTAGCATCAGTATTTTGATTGCAATCCAAAGAGAGCGATACATGATAAGGTACTAAAATATCTGAGGCATACTTTTTCAGGTGTTGAAATTTCAGCTTGCCCCAATCGTATGTTGTGTTCCAATTCCCGTAACATTTTCTCATAGTGATCCTCTGGAGTCTCATTGCGACTGAAGATTGGCTCATTCCTATCTGGCTTCTTACGTTTCACTTGTTTATATAACTTCTTAGCACGATCCTGCAAGAGCCAGAGTTCAAAAGAAGCGTAACCAATGAATAAGGTTATAAAGACATACTGTCCAATGAAAGGTAAATTAGTTGTTTCAGGGCTTACAACAACACTTCGAAG
This sequence comes from Biscutella laevigata subsp. laevigata, assembly GCA_900406315.1. Lineage (NCBI taxonomy): Eukaryota > Viridiplantae > Streptophyta > Magnoliopsida > Brassicales > Brassicaceae > Biscutella > Biscutella laevigata. The sequence goes on from OVAU01001079.1 coordinate 2,561, forward strand.
TTTGCTGGTTCGATGGATAATCACATGAGACAGATAGGTAGTGAAATGATTTTCTTTAAAGAACCTATCAACACACTCGCTCACACTGCTTCCATCTGAAGAGGGGATATTGCGGACCAATATAGTGAATTGTTGTGGCTCAGGTTTGGATGAATAGAAATGTTCAATCCTTTTCAAGCCAATATATCTGAATTCCTGTCAAAGAAAGACGATACTGGTGACAATTTATCTAAGTGAGAGCCAATACTAGTGACAAACTGACAATCATTTCGATAAAATAATTTCAGTAACCATACGACATGCTCTTACAAAGTAAAGAAGACAGCAGACAAATGCAGTCACAAGATATATAGCTCCAAAGTGAACCCATAGCCTGCAAGAAACCAAAGAGAGCTGGTATCTATAAGATCTTTAGCTTTCTTGTGGAGTAGAGTACTAACTGGAAGAAAACCAATTACTATTTTTTTGAACTATTATAGCTCTTGCTGCCAATAGTTCTTGTCTACTGAGACAAGGGTAGCTTTAAGCAGTAGAGAAAGGAGTTTAATAACAAGATATAACGGAAATGTCATATGAACCTAGGAGAAGAGCAACTGGCTTGAAACCAAGCTGCATCAGCTACTTCATCTGAGCCATAATCACGCTAATATTACTAAAGTTTGAGGTTACCATGGTGATCGGACTTTGAGGTTTGCAACGGAAAATATATCCAAGGAATTTGCTGACCAGTCAGCATAGTCAATCTGTGTAAGTTGATCTCCGAAGCAGTTCACAGGCAACATAACAAATATCCCAATGATCCCAGTAAACAAGAACACTTTCAAACTGCAGATTGAGAGAACAATTACAATTCATAAACAAAGCAAATGCACAAACAATGGAATATCTCAATTCTAGGATAGTCAGAAGTCTTTGGATAAACGAATATTATTTGTAGAGTTGGAATTACCTGAAAGTTATCATTCTCATAAATACAACACCGTCAAGGCCAGAGGATTCCATAAGTTCTCTTTCTGATGGCCTCCATGATTTCCAAATCCAACGAACAGAAGGGATGTACCTTGCCACTTTGTTACGTCTCCTTTTAGACGTCCCTGCTGCAAGTCGACGTGGTAAAAATACCTCATAGTTGCGTGGCTGCTTCCTCAGTATAGAGTAAAGTATAAAGAACAATATACAGAGGCAACAGTTTATCCCAACAGACATAAGAAGGGCAGAGACAAGCATCTTTTAGGGATAACTTCAACACCTCAAAGCTTGTCCAAATTCAGCTCTAGAACTGCATAATAAATTAAATTAGAAGCTCAGTGATGTGTCTCCAAGGAACATCAAGTTAATAACAACGAATAATGCAGTAAAGAGACTCAGGGTCAGTAGGTACGAGCTCATTCCAGAGAGAAAGAATGAACTATGAGCGTTAATCTAAATCGAATAGTCCCTACCTTCGAAGCCTGTAATTGTTAATAATTATCTCTAAAAACTATACGCTCAAAAAGGTTACAAATCGATGGCCATCTTCGAGTAGGGGAGGTTAATTAGTTGAATCCGAAGTTCCACTTGCTACACTAGTGAACAAAGCTACGAAGCTAAGGAGTAAGGATATAAAACGACCAAGTTCTGACACAGAGCTGAGTTTGAGCAAATTCAATAATCCAATAAACACATGTGGAACTAACTGTACATACCCAAAGTCAAACACAAATCCCAGATTCTACATTTTCTCCACTCTCTGACAAACCATTAGGGAAAAATTAGAGCACAAGATTCGTCGATTAGTTTCGTCATCAATGGAACTCAAAAATCAAAACCAAGAATCAAGACAATCTGATTTAAAATACTGGATCAATGACTGATTCGATTAAATGAAACAGAGGATCAAACCTGAGAGTCGGAGACAAGACAAAGCTTGGAAAGATTCAAACTCAGAGATGGAAACAAAACGCACAACGGATCAGAGAAAACAAAGATTCCGAAATTTGTAGGGCTCATAATCTTCAATGGAGAAGCAAATAACGAGAAATAATTATATTATTTGAAATCGACAGTCAATGGGCACGAAGATAACGCGTTCTATATAATATAAAGCCTATCGACACCAGCAATCATTCAGCTTCATGGTCTTCCCTCGCTTCCCATTTTGTTTATTAGTATTTACCCGAATTACCCTCAGTGTGCAAGGATATTTTCGTAGTTACATTCATAAGTCAACGGTTTGGGAAGTGGATCGTGTACTTAACCAAACTGGTTTACACATTAAAATTTGGAATATTCTGTTTGTTTTTAAAACGATCCGTTTTGATTCCGTACGATCTGAAAGATTGTAATCTCGTCTCAATGTTTATTAACGATCCAATAGTTTTCTTTGAAAGAATGTAATCTCGTCTCAATGTTTAGTACTCGAATATAGAAACTTGTCTTTGGAAAAGTACGGTCCAAATCCAAAATTAATTTCTAACTCATAGAGTTTTGACATATTTACTTAATTACAAAAAATAATATAGTAAAGTAAAACTCATATTCAGAATGGAAATTGTTGTTCTAGTTAATGTTAAAAGAACAGATATCATTAGATAAAACTGAAAATATGATTAGCTAATTGGAACCTTCCTTGTTCATGTCCCTTTTCTTAGCCAAACAGAATTTATGCCATTGCAATAAATAGTTAGCTTTTGAGTGTAAATTGATGATGTGTTGATTTTATGTGATATATATGGATAATAATTACTTAAATATGATTTGCTACTTCTAATGATTTATCAGACATTTATTTTTCAAAATTGTATCGTCTTGTGTTTCACAAAAATAAGTTAGAAAATAAATCTATGATCAAGAAATTGATTACATTCAAACAAGATAGCTTACTTTCAACTTTCCCGATTTTTTTGGAATTTTTTTTCAAAAGGTTTAGATAGTTTAGAAGTCCAACACAACTTCTTGGTGATTTTTAATGCTCTGATTGAAATAAAAATTGTACAAACTTACCAAAAAATAGTTTCCACACTAGGTCAAACGACTATACAGAGAGTAAAAGAATCGATCTCTTAAACAATGATTGTGAGGGCTTCAAATTCATAACCATCATGCATATGAAAATTCCAAATCACTTTTCTAATAAGAATGTAAAAGAATATCGATTTAAGAAAAGAAAACAAAAAATGTTATATATAATTGGGGGAATATATATATATATAAAAGGAAAACGTATAGACAGACGTAACAAAATAAGTTGTACATAGAAATTATTATATTGTGGACAAGAGAACAAAGATCTTTAGATAAAATCGAAAATATGATTAGCTGATTGAAACTTATCCATTTTCTTGCCAAATGGCCATATAGTTAGCTTTAATTAAAAGTTTTTATTGTCTAATACATACAAACCTTATGTACTTGAAGATGATTTGTTATGTTGCCTCTAATGAGTTATTAGACATTCAATTTTTGAAGATTTGTCCTCTTGTATTTCAGAAAAATAAGTTAGAAAGTAGATCAATAATTAAAAAATTGATCAAATTCAAACGAGATAGCTTACTTTTAGTCTTGCCAATTTTTCGAGGATTTGTTCAAAATTTTAGGTAGCTTACGAGTCCAAAATAACTATAATTTTGTGAAATTATCTCTTCTTTTTCATCAAAAGTGTTATTTCTATGCCATTTTTAATGTTATTATTGAAATTAAAATTGTACGAATTTAACACGAATAGTTTCTACATTAGGTCAAACGATTATACATTAATAAAAAAACGATCTCTTTAACAATGATTTGTAGGACTTCAAATTCATTAATATTATGCATATGATAATTCCAAATCACTTTACTAGTAAGAACAAAAAAATAAATGAAAATAGGATACACAGATATTTGGTATATATAGTAGTTACATTAAAGATATATCATATCCTAGAAGAAAACATAACCTAAAAATAGAAGAGATATATATAAGTGAATAAGAAATATTGCAATATTAAAGGAGATGAAAAAGGGGATGAAACTTGACGATCTTACTCGTAAACAGATCGATAATCACCTCCATTTAATAAAAACGATTTTTAAAAAAGTTATTCCTAATTTTTTATAATATAATTTTTTTAACTTTTTTTACTGTGTATGTAGAGACATCGATACGACAGCGGCTACGGCGGCTCCGACGGTCCTAGCGGCGATCCTAACGACATCTCTAGAGGTGTTCTGAGTACAGAATTATGTCTCTGATTGTAATATTTTTGGGCTTGATTTTGGACGTTTTTTTGTTTCTCCTTTTAGGATACATAATCATATAACTCGTTGTGTTGTTTGCTTCTTCTCTTCTCTGATTTCAAATCATTCTATGATAGAGAGTAGTCTAATGTAGTTTTTCATAGTAATGTTCATACAAGTTTCCGTTTAATCTTACTTCAATAAATAGGCACTTTTGTTGTTGAAATTGAGATTCACTTGAATTGTGATCAAACGGTTAAGGCCGCAGAGTTCATTCTTTCAAATATTTAGTTTTTTTTTATTTCTATCATTTAATTTCAAACATTTTAGTAATTTCTAAATTTTCAAGTTTTAAATTTTTTACTTTCACGTATTTTTATTTATAGTATTATATATATTTTTAAAATAAATCGAACTGTCTAACCGAAATCCAACCGATTAATTGAAACTCAACCCTTCTCCAATGCTTTACCTTTATAAATTATTTGATATTTTAAGATAATTAAGCTAATACAACTATGTGATTAATTATTTTACAAGTTTATAAATGAGGTGTTATTGGTTTTGGATTTTAATTTTTTACAAATATTTGTATGATTCACAACTACATAATTATACTCAAACACATGTCATATGTATGAATGATTCGCTAGCAAGGTTATAAATTTCCTAAGAAACATCACAATAAGATATATATTATAAAGCTTAGTGAAGATCGTACCTTACAAATCTTAACCCAAACTGAAACTAAGACTAAAGCTATTTGTGGTAGACAAATAAGTTCAGCATTGTCTGTGGTAGACAATAAGTTATCACAGGACTGATCTCTATAAATTGAAAAAATCGATTAGAAATCCAAAGAGTTTCCATATCAAACAGTTAATTGAACCTAATGAAACCAAAGAGTCACAATGCTCGGAATCTAACAAATATGATAAAGGGGCATTATGATTCATCCTGAACAATGAATGAATATGGAATTTGCTTTCCACTACTCAATACTCATCATGTTTCCATTAATGGTTAAGACTCAAGTGACTTTTCATCTTCTTTGCTGAACAATTTTGAAATATTCATTCACTTATTCTCGTGTTGATGAATTGAGAAATTTTTTAAAAAATAATTTTATTGGAGATTTGGATGTCTCGTGTCAGAAGGTGGGAGTACCCCCTACTCTCTTTATATATAGAATTATCCGGAAACAACATAAGTCACCAAGATCAAAAAGAAAATAGACCCCCATCACCTTATAATAGTGTTACACGTTTGAAAAATGAATGATGTAAGATGCTAAGTTTTATTTGAATAAATGTATGAATTTTGGTTCAAAATTCCAATAAATATTAAATACAAGTTTCATGTTAACATTTAATTCAAAATCAATTAATAATTTGTATCAAAGACCTTTCAATTTATCAGCATGCAATATTCTCACATTTCCTTTCAAGACAATGACTCGTCTAACCATTAATCTCGACAATATCTTATTTTCAAGATCAATTTCATATTTGATCAATTGGACCATTTTTGGACCATATTATTTTTTGGTTATGTGTATTGAGACTCTGATATCAAATTAAGTTTCATGGTTTCTAACTAAAAACCAATTGACCATAAATTAGTTATATCACTTATATCACTTAAGATACCTGCATTTTATCTATGTAAGTTATTCTCGCACTTTAAAAATTGTTAAATATCCCAATAAATTGGGTATTGATATATGCTTTTCCCATGAAAGAAAGTATATATAGTGTAGATAATGATTTTGTGACTTTCGATAGTCGGACTTCAATTATATAGTATTCGGATCCAATTCGAAAATTAGGATATCTCAGATTTTAGAAAAAATTAAATAGTAAATTATAGTATTCTTAAAAAACTGAAGCAAATACAAATATTACTTTTAGATAAACCGAATATCCGCTTCGATATGAAGATATTTATATATTCATGTATATATTAATGTATATTATTTTTTTGTATATTATGAGTTTAATATTCTAAAAGTATTTTTACAATTTATATGATCCAATTTTGTAATAATATAACTAAAAATATATGTATGAGTTAACTAAATAAAGAAAAAGAAATACCAAAAATAATTATTGAAAAATAAAAATTTAGTTTTTTGTTGTTTATCTTTCTTAATTATGTTACTTGATAAATTATCTATTTTTTTGTTATTTTGCGAATTATTTATGTATTTTAATAAATTATAAAAATGATGTGAAGTAAATAATTTGCAAATACTTATACAAAATCTGAATATTCGGTTCTCTCGGATATCCGCAAATTTATAGAACATAACAAATCATAAAATCAAACATTTGTTAAAAACATATCAAATAAGAAATAGTACAATTTTTTTGAGTGTTAACTTCGTATTAATGTAACTCTAGAAAAATTTAGCGTTAGACCCCCAATGTTATAGACGGTCCTGGAGGGAGTATTTAATAAATGAAGAAAAATCTTTAATAAGAATTAGAACTAAACATCTTTGGCAAAAACATAATTATAGTTATGTTGAGTTATATAAACTAGTTAATTACTATTGTAAATTGTTTTAAAAACTTCAAAACTCCAAACAGATGCTTGATACCAGGATCAGTTTTGATTCGATGGCTAATTTTTGAAGATGTTACATAAAGACCCGGATAATGGTTCAAAAAGATATCAAACATAAAAATACACGTGTCAACATAAGAGAAAATATAGGAAATTATCCAGAAGATAAAGATCAAATATACTATTAAAAGATATTTGGAAAAGATCAAGGCAAAAAGATTCTCAAGAAAGGTTTATAAAAGGGAAGCAAATTACATCAAAGGACATTAACGATTTCAGAAGTCAAGAGCTCAAGTCCTCTTGTGTGAGAAATCGAGATTGAGAGAAGTTAGGAGCAAAGTTCTTTATCGGGTAGATTAGGAACTAGGTCTGTACAATTGTCCGAGTGTGGACAATTTACAGTGTGTTGTGGTTAGTTACAAAAGATTGATCGAGTCGAATTATAATTTCTATAATTTCAATTGGTATCAGAGTTAACATTTGTAAAACAAACAGGTGCAATCGAACTGGGAGATGGAAATCGTAAGACAAGTTACGCTTGACCCGAGCAACTATGGGTTCTGGAAAGTGCGAATGCGAGCAACTATCAAAAGTATTGATGAAGATGCATCGACTGCCGTCGAAGATGGGTGGAAAGCACCAACAAAAGAAACAACAGCTGAAGTTTTCACAATCAAGCCAAAATCTGAATGGACCGAAGACGAGAAACACCTGGCAAAATTCAATTCAAAAGCCCTGTCATCAATCTTCAACGGAGTAGAAAGTAATCAGTTCAAACTGATCCATGGTTGTGAATATGCAAAAGAGGCGTGGGATATTCTGCAAACTACTTTCGAAGGCACGAATAATGTCAAAAGATCTCGACTGGACCTACTAGCCTCAAAATTCGAAAACCTCAGGATGGATGAGAATGACACAATAACGGATTTTAGTGCACAATTAAGTGCAATCGCTAATGAGGCTCCAGTGCTCGGGAAAAAGTATAAAGAAAAGAAGTTAGTCAAGAAACTCCTCAGATGCCTGCCAACAAAGTTCGCAGCTTACAAAGCCGCGATGTCAGTGTCATCCGATACAGATACAATGAAATTTGAAGAAGTTGTAGGGATGCTTCAGTCACATGAGATGGAAATAGGACTGCCAAATAAAGCCAAAGGCATAGCCTTCATGGCAGAAGAAGCTACAGACACGAGTAATGAAGTTACGAATGAGACGAATAAAGCTCTCGCTCTAATTGTTAAAAAATCCAGAAGAGTCCTGAAAAGGTTTGAACGAGGTCAGCAAACTGGAAGCGTGAACAGGAGTGGACTGGATAAAGACAAATTCAAAAGGGGAGGAGGTCAATGCTTTGAATGCAAAGGTTACGACCACTTCAAAAGTGAATGTCCCACAATCAAGACTAGGGAAAATCAGTGCAACATCTGTCGAGGGTATGGCCATACAAAATGCATACCCGCTAACAAACATCGAAAGGAACAGTCCTTGATAGGTATAGATGAGGGAAGCTCCAAGGACGAAAGTGACGATGATGAAGAAGATCTAAGTAATTTTGTTGCTTTCATTGGAACAACTTAACAATCCACTCACTTGAACATTTCAGATTACTACACAGGAAAAGACGAATCTGGTGAGGCGAGTGACCTGTTAGATGAATATAACTTTGTGTGCGAATCATTACTCAAAACCTGCAAGGAAAATCTGCAAATTGGGGCTGAAAACAGAAAACTGAACCAAGAACTAAAGGAGCTTACCTTAAGTCTCAGCACAGAACAAGAAAGCAACAGAGAACACATCAGAATAATTGAAGAATTAAGGGAAGAATTGACTAGGGAGCGAAAGAAAAATCAAAGATCTACAAACTCGTCAACCACATATGCCAAAACCTGCTCACCTGAGGTAAAATTGAGGGTACTACCCGCTCACTAGGATGAGAGGAAGGCTGTACAGATAGAAGGGCATAAATTTATGATTGATGACATCATGACTCTGAAACTAACAATAAATAGATAGCTAGGTTTGATCAGAAGAACAGGTGGAAGGTAACGTGCTTTCACTGTGGAAAATTGGGACACATCAGAAACATATGCTATGATTTCCGAGACACGATCTGAAATCTATGGCTCCAACAGAAACTGTATTGGAATGATGATCTTTGCAAGCAAGTCTGGGTTCTGAAGAAAGATCTGTACAAAACTGTGACAAACTGCCTAATGGCGAAGACAAATGAGAGGAACGGTAAAGAAAATTGGTACTTTGACATTGGATGTTCTAGGCACATGACGGGAAAGATAGAAAACCTGACCAACCTGAAGAAACTGAAAGGTGGAAAAGTGACTTTTGGTGATGGAGGACAAGGTCACATTGAGGGAAAATGTAAAATCGAGAAGGAAGGAATGCCTAAATTAGAAGATGTGTATATGGTAAACGGATTGAAGACCAATATAATAAGCATCAGTCAACTGTGTGCTCAAGGAATCAAAGTAATGTTTACGCAGACGGAATGTCAGGTGTTGGATCAGGAAGGGAAGGTCACTATGCGAGGAATTCGGGAGATGAACAACTGCTACAGATGGATTGATGACGACGTATGTCTGAGTGCACGAACTGATCTGGAACTCTGGCATCAGAAGATGGGACACATAAATGTTCGGAATATGGTTCATCTAGTCAAACAGAACATTGTCCGAGGAGTACCAATGCTCAGTAATAAAGAAGAATTGGCATGTGTCGCATGCAAGCAGGGAAAACAAGTAAGGGTTCAGCATAAGAAAATTCTGGATATTCAATCCACATCAGCTCTGGAACTTATCCACATGGACCTAATGGGACCAATGCAAACAGAGAGTCTTATTGGAAAGAGATATGTATTTGTTCTAGTTGATGATTTTCCAAGATACTCATGGGTAAGGTTTCTGATAGAAAAATCCGACACGGCTGAGAGCTTTCGAATTCTGGCCCTGCAGCTGATGAATGAAAAAGGAAAAATTAAGAGGATCAGAAGCGATCATGGTGGAGAGTTTCAAAATGACACGATGAAGGAATTCTGCGAAACCCACGGAATAGCTCATCAGTTCTCAGCACCAAGGACACCACAACAAAATGGAGTGGTGGAACAGAAAAATTGTACACTACAGGAGATGGTTCGAGCAATGATTCATGCCACAAACGTACCTGTAAGGTTCTGGGCTGAAGCCATCAACACAGTTTGTCATATTATAAATCGTGTATATATCAGAAAAGGCACAACTAAGACACCATATGAACTATGGAAAGGAAAAACTTCAAACATCCATCACTTTCATATATTTGGCTGCACGTGTTATATCCTGAACGATAAGGATCATCTCGGGAAATTCGATGCCAAGAGTGATGAAGGGATATTTCTAGGATATTCAGGAAATAATACAACATTTAGAGTCTATAACAATAGGACAAAGGTAATTGTGGAATCAATAAATGTAGTCTTCGATGACCTATGTGCCGCAAGAAACAAGATTGCTGAGGATGATTCAGAAGAAGAAGAACGTCAGCCACCAAAAACCAAGGACCCGAATCAAAGCTTGGATGAAGATCAACCAATCAAGGTGCATCGAGATCATCCTATATCAAACGTTATTGGCGATGTTCAGGCAGCTAGAAAAACCAGGGGAGTAGAAATAAACTTTCAAGACATGGTCCGATTTGCTTGCTTTGTATCAAACATTGAGCTTAAGGATCATATCAAAGCAATCGAGGATGAATTCTGGGTCATAGCCATGCAAGAGGAGCTGGAGCAATATGTTCAGAATGATGTATGAGAACTAGTTCCAAGACCTCTAGATACCAACGTAGTTGGAACAAAGTGGATCTTCTGAAACAAATGTGGAGACACGAGATTAATTGTTCGAAATAAAGCACGTCTAGTTGCTCAGGGGTTTTCACAGATCGAAGGAATCAACTTTGAAGAAACATTTGCTCCTGTAGCAAGACTTGAGGCGATCAGATTTCTGCTCAGTGTAGCGTGCTTATTAAACTTCAAGATGTACCAAATGGACGTCAAAAGTGCGTTTCAGAATGGGATCTTGCAAAAAGAAGAAGTTTACGTAGAACAACCAAAAGGGTTCGAAGAACCAAATAAAGAAGACCATGTATATCGCCTGAAGAAAGCTCTGTATGGGTTGAAACAAGCACCAAGAGCTTGGTATGAAAGACTGACGATATTCTTGATGGAACAAGGATATGAACGAGGGAGTGTGGACAAAACCCTATTTATACTACGAAAGAATGGCGATATTTTGATAATTCAGATGTATGTCGATGATATTATATTCGGAAGTCAAAATCAGGACATGGTCCAGGAGTTCGTGCAGAAGATGACTCTAGAGTTTGAGATGAGCATGATGGTAGAGCTGAAATTTTTCATGGGGTTTCAAATCAATCAGACAGACCAGAGGATATATGTATCCCAAAGCACCTATGCTCGGAATCTGGTAAAGAAATTCGGCAAGGAGACCAGCAAGGAAGCAAAAACATCGATGAGTACAACAACTAAACTCACAAAGGATGCTTCGGGTGAAAGTATTGATCCAAAGTTGTACAGAAGCATGATAAGAAGCTTACTATATCTCACGGCAAGTAGACCAGACATAAGCCTAAGTGTATGCATTTTTTCTCGGTACCAGGCAGCGCCAAAGCAATCCCACTTACTGGCATTCAAACGAATCATAAAATATGTCAAGGGAACACAAAATCTGGGGCTGTTTTACTCAAAGGATACGAATTCGAGTATGGCAGGGTTTTGTGATGCAGATTGGGCAGGAAACATCGATGATAGAAAGAGCACTAGTGGAGGCTGTTTTTTCTTAGGAAACAACCTGTTAGCATGGATGAGCAAGAAACAGAACTCAATTTCACTGTCTACAGCGGAAGCAGAATATATCGCCCTTGGCAGCTGCTGTACACAATTATTATGGATGAATAAGACTGTTAAAGACTACTGACTCAAGACTGGGGAATTACTCGTACAATGTGACAACAAGAGTGCAATTGATATATCAAAGAATCTTGTTTAACATTCGAGGACAAAACACATAGATATTCGACATCACTTCGTCCGGGATTTAGTAGAAAAGAAGATGGTTCAGATAAAACATGTCAATACAGACAATCAGTTGGCTGACATCTTCACCAAACCATTGGACAGTACTCGATTCACCAACTTGCGTCAGGCGTTAGGACTGGTCGATATGAAGGTATGAAACAAAGGTAATTGAAATAAAAAAAATAATAAAAAATAATAATTTTGACCGTCGGATGTGAAAGAATATCGACCGTCGAATGTGAAAAAGTGTGTGGGAAGTGGAATGATTAAATGCGGTACTTAAGGAGTGCTTCGAAGATCGTGATGAAGTGGAGAAAGGTCTTTTAAACTCCTGATCCCTTAGTATCTTTCTCATTATTTCTCCAGTGGCTTTTTGGCTTCCTTATTCATTCTTTGAAAACGAAACTTTTCTATTCGATATGGTGCATCTCGTGGAGATTGTTGACCTCGACGACGAAGAGATTCATGTTGAGCCACATCAGAGCAGCCTAGTAATCCGGGAGGACCCGGCACGATCACGGCAGGCTGGATTGTTGTCCTCAGACTCGGTGGCGGTAGGAAGCATGGACCCAGTTCCGCTGATAGTTTCAAACTTCGCTCCGGGAGCACCGCTTTCAGCCTCGACGCCGGCTCCAGGGTTTACTTCGCCGGTGGCAGATTCGACAGAGGCAGAGGTTCGTTCTCCAGTTCCTAGTCCAGGTTTAGGACTGCATGTTCCTTCGGTTGAAAAGCCGTCAGTGGAGATTCCGGCGAGTGCACCGGTTGAAACGCCGACAGTGGAGATTCCGGCGAGTACACCTTCGTTCGAAACTCCGCCAGTCGAAACTCTGGCGCCGGTTATCATTCCGTCTCCTGGAGTGGGGGAATGTCTGGACATCCACTCTATGAACGATTTGCCTTCTGAGCGTCGTGCCTGGGATGGGTTATCCGACGCAGAGCTTCTGGATGTCGAAGAAATTACAGTCCACTCATCTTCTCACCGTGGAAAGCGCAAATCTCAGTTCAAGGCATCTCGACAGCCCGTGTCAAAGAAATCTCCTGCGCCTTCTCCGCGCATCACTCGAAGCCAAAAGGGTAAGGGTTTGGCCGTTGATGACCCTGTCTCCGTCGACTCAGCTTCGCGCCAGTCTATACCAGGGTTGGTACGTTTTCTCAGCAACGCGGCAAAAGACAGGTATGAGTATTTTTGCTCGTGCAAAATTGTGGATCAAAGGACTGTAGCGTTTGATAGTTTGGATAGGATGAACTTAGGACCTTTGATTCAAAATGTTGGCTTGGTCTCTACTGTGCAAGGGTTAAGTGGTTATGTCTGAGAGGCTGTGTGTAAGTTCTATGCTCATTTAACTCGATAGTATGAGGATTCGGATCTGGAAATCGACGTGTTTGTTAGGGGTCGTATGCATAAGATTTCTGCTGCCAGAATCAATGACTATTTTGGGCTGACTCCGTTGTCAAGGGAAGAAGAGCAGGCTTCACTGGCTGCTGATGGGGTCTCGGAAGAAGCGCTGGCTCGGTATCTCACTGGTGATCCAGATGCTCAATGGTCGTCTTTACGGAACACTGATTTCACTCCTCGTCTCGGATCATTGTACAATCTCTGTGGGCATAACTGGTATCCCACTACGAATCGTACATACGTCAACAAGGTTCGCGCAAGAGTGGTTTACAAGATCTCGAAGGGTATTCAGTTTGACTTGGGACAGTTGATTCTTTGGGAGATATTGGACCGATATCGGGATGTTGGGGTCGTAAATCTCAGCATATCGTTTCCTTCTCTGATGTTTGGCCTGATCTCTACTTCAGGTGATGTTCAGTTGCTTGATTTGGAGCGCATGATTCGTCCAAAGGTATACTCGCAGGAGAAACGGACGACTACACATATGGTGATAAGTAGGATTTTACTATGATTTAGTAAATCTACTTT
>OVAU01001081.1:0-16315 GCA_900406315.1 Biscutella laevigata subsp. laevigata
TAACAAGAGTAGTTATAGTGAAACTACTCTAATCCTAAGATTACTCAAGAACAGCCTCCAATACAATAGAATTAAGCATCAGAGTTCACTCAGATCCTTGCAGAAACACCGTCACAATTCTCACCTCTGCGGATAAACCCACCACAACAAGATTCTGGATATTTCTATAAGCAAACTGGATAATTCTGGTCTAATACAATCCCGGTACAACGTACTACTTAGTCTTGGTTAATTGCCGGTTTGATGTTAACAATCACAAACAAGCTTCGATGGTCAATTACAAGAATAGTTTATCAGCAAAATCATACACAAACCGAGTGGAAAATTCTATTGTCCATTTAAAGTGAAGAAAGCATCCTTCAGTAGTCGCTGTGCTTCCTCTCTTCTCCTGCTCACATGAAAAAGCAACATTTTCAATAATAGGTTGTCTCTATAAAACACATCAACAAGCTTATAAAGAATCTTCATTAGTTTATATACTTTAGGGATTGACAATGATACACCATAAAGACAGACCTCTTAATGTCTTCCACAGCTTGTTTCCGCTGTTGAATTTGAAGTTCCATTATGTGAATAAGCGTTGCTCTAGCCTGGACATAAGAGAAGATAGAAAACAACATAAAGCAGAACACCAATGAAAACATGCTGTAAATGGAAACATACAAAACTTTTTTTACTTGGTGAGGCCGCAAGGAATTGAGGAGGTGATGCAAATTCTTGAAGATTGAAGATATTTCACCAATTCTCTTTGCATATTGAGATGGCCTTTCAACAAGAACATCAGCAAGCTCCAATATATGTAACTGTAGTTCTCTATTCAGAGATCGGAGTTCCTTCTTATAATCTACATCAAAAGATATTTGAGATTTCTTCAACAAAACAAAGAGGCGACTCAAAAGAAAATGAGTTGCGAAAGAGTAATCAGAAGATGGCATCTTTCAGAAAACTTTATCAAACAACATTGGCAAGTAATTCCAATAAGAGATTAAGCAGAACCATAGTCTAGAAAGCCAGAAGCATTTGCATTTGAACAAATTATTCAGTTCAAGAGACAAAGCCAGAAGAGTGACATACCAATAGTTGAATCTTTGGGATAAAGTTGAGGCACTCCTTGTTCTTCTAAGCTTGGAAGAACATCCTCAGTCTACACCAAAACTGGAAAATGTAACACAGAGACGACGAATGGCGAGACTTACAGAGGAAATGTCGAGGGAAAAAAGAAGAGAATCTCACAGTGTAATTTCCTCCAAAACAAACGTAAGTTCCCTCGATCGGAGACGGAGGTTCAGGAGCAGAACTAGGGTTTTCAGAGTAATCCTTGTAGAGTCTGTAAAACGGAGGAGGAGGTGGATACGTAGCTGTAGCCATTTCTCTACAGCTCAAAACCAACAAACTAAGCTAAATCAGAAAAAAACGGAACAAATTAGGTCGAAGATCCCCTGAAATTAGGATTAATAATCGAAGCAACGAACGATTCGATAACAATTTCACAATCAAATTTCGATCCCCAATCTAAGACTTTGCCGTTTTATCCCCAATAAACTGTGACAATGGAAAGGGAGAAACTAAGGTTTACATCGTTACAAACCTTCGAGAAGGAAGAATTAAGCATCAGAGTTCACTCAGATCCTTGCAGAAACACCATCACAATTCTCACCACCCAAAAGATGGACTTTTTCTACTCTAAAGATCTCTGGAAAGCAATTAACAAAAAAAGTAGCTTTAACAAACCCAGGATTCAAGTGAAGTCCCCAGAATATGAAAACAAGTTACAGTTTTAGCAATGGAATTCCATCGAAATCAGTAGAAGAAAGTTCCTTTGCATCTCGAGAACCTTCTTGCTCTTCTCGATTGTAGCCTCAAAAAAGAGATAAACCCTAATTAAAAAGCTGAAATTTTGAAGCGATGGAGAAGAAGAAAGGGGGATGAAAAATTATTAAATTAAGAATCTATGAAAACCGAAATCTAGAAAATTTAAGAGCTGTACCGATAGATTTTAAAATAGAAAAAAAAAAAAAAATTAACTCGTAATTTTGCTCACTTTTAAACATGAATTTTCAGATAGACCATTTTAACATCAAAGTTTTGTTGACTTTCCAATTAAATCCTGAAGTTTTGTTGGCTAAGCCAAATTAGGCACGGCGTTAACTTCACTAACAGAATATTTAAACGGAGTTAAATCTCGCTGTTATATGAAACGACGTCGTTTTGAAAAATTCACAAAAAAACCACAAAGTTTCAAATTAGGTCATTTTAATCATGAACTTTCGTTGACTTCCCAATTAAATCCTAAACTTTCGTTGACCAAGCCAGATTGGGCATGACTTTATATTCAAGTTTTGGTTTTTATTAAAATATGTTCATTCGATAATAAATTCTATATCGATTCGGTTTTGATTCATGTTATTCTTCAATGAACATGTTTTCTTTAAAAACCAAACAAAACCAAAACTCGAACAACCCAAACCGAGCCGAATAACCCAAACCGACTTGAATATCCCGAACTCAAACCGAAAGTTTAGGATTTAACTGGAAAGTCAACGAAAGTTCATGATTAAAATGGCCTAATTTGAAACTTTGTGATTTTTTGTGAATTTTTCAAAACGACGTCGTTTCATATAACAGCGAGATTTAACTCCGTTTAAATATTTCGTTAGTGAAATTAACGTCGTGCATAATTTGGCTTAGTCAACAAAACTCCAGGATTTAATTGGAAAGTCAACGAAACTTTGATGTTAAAATGGTCAATCTGAAAGTTCATGCTTAAAAGTGACCAAAATTGCAAGTCATGCTTTTTTTTTTTGACATTTTTGCCATTTTAAGATTAGATTTGATTGTTTAAAATCTAGATAAAAATATACTTTTTGTAAAGTTCGGTTAACCATTCAATTCGACCAATCAGACTGAACCGAACCAAACTCAATTTAGTAGAGTCTCTGATCGGGATACCTGATAACTGAATCTGAACAAAAAACTGAAAATTTCGGTTCGGTTCGGATAATAATCGCACACTGGGTACAAACTATAGTAAACTTGTAAAAGTAAATGTTGTTTTCACAATGTAAACTTACAATTATTTTCAAGGGTCGATAATTAAGGTGATTTTTCTTTGTCGGATAGTTATTTTGTATTAATTATAAGACCCTTAATTATATGAAGATATACACAAATCTAAGATGAGGATACAAACAAAATCATAAATACAACCATAAAAAGGTGAAATCTACTAATTAATTTTGTAATAAAAACGAAATCAGAAATTTTATATGATTTTTTGTCAACCAGAAAGTTATAAAACCCTGTAATATTTTCTTTTGTTGAAAAAACAAAAATGGAAAAAGGAACAATCAATTTCACCACTCTTCTCCTAATTATTTCATGTAAGTCGTCAAGAACTTTGTAAATCCTATATTTTGTCGATTGAAAACACACAGATTACAAATATTATGCAGGTTTGATAATGAGGAGTACTGAAGGGTATTCAAGAGATTGTAAAAGTGTTAGAGATTGTAATCCTCGTGGTTGCAGAGAAGACACACATATGATATGTAATAAGAATCACAAATGTACATGTGCTAATGGTCCTCCTCCTCCTCTTACCCGAGCTCAATGTCTTAAACTTAGTGATTGTCATCTCTCGGCTTGTCCATCTGACTCACGTATTGTCTGCATTCATAACGTATGTACTTGTCTGTCTCAGACAAAATAAACAATGATTTTATAAAATGATTATAAGAGTTTATCATTGAAACAATAAATATTAAAATATATATTGTAAAAATAATTATGTATGATATCTATCTATTATAATAAAACAGGGTTTATCTACTTAAAAATTCATAGTGAACAAGATTGGGGTCGACGAAAAATATATAGGACGAAAGGCGACTAAAGTAAAAGGCGACTAAAGTAAAAGGCGACTCTACAGGCGATTGACTTCGTGGTTCCGATCGATCTCCTCGCTCCGGCGGTGGGAATCTCTCGTTCTCACCTCCAAAGATCATGTCTTCGTTCTCTTCTCACCCTCCGTCGGTCAAGACTCTCAATGACGGAGATCGGGATGCTTCTCCACCAGATCTCCTCGCTAATTGTTCCTCCGCCACTATCTCGCCGCCGATCTATAAACTGGATCCGCCTGGCTCGGCCGTAACACCACCAACCCCTCCTCCTCTTGCCCAAGGCTCCTATGCTTCTGTTCTTAAGCCCAGGTCCCTGAGGAACCTAAGAAAAACGTCTTCACCCACCTTTTCAGGCGACGGAACTCCGTCTATTTCAGCTCCTTCATCTGTCCTCTTTAGCTCCGATTCAATTTGGACAGATCACCTAGTCGCTCACTTCCACGGTTCACCTCCTCCCTTGGGTAAAGTATTCGCATATTTGAATCCGATTTGGGGTCTTCATGGTAGAATCGCGATCAAGAAATACACAGCTCAAACTTGTCTCGTATTCATCCCGTCTGAAATCACGCGAAAATGGGTTTTGGAGGTAGGCTTCTGGCAATCTGGGAACTGCGCTTTCTCAATCACCAAATGGTCTCCTACAACCTCCCTTGCTCCCATGAAGTTAGACTTCGCTCCGTTGTGGGTGATCCTCCGTAATGTTCCACCGGTGATGTTTGACTTTGAAGGGATTAGTTCTATTGCCTCAGCACTGGGGTTTCCTCTGTATACAGAAAGAGCTAACCTCTCCCTCAATCGGTCCGATCTCGTTAAGGTTCGAGTTGCAATGAAATTAGAGGGCTCTTTTCCTACGTCGATTCGCGTTAATGACAAGAGCGGACAGAGCATCATGGTTAGAGCGGAATACCCGCACATCCCAGTTAAATGCCCCCGTTGTTCTGAATTTGGTCACTTGGAGGTTAGATGTCCTCTGCCTGCATCTGCTTTATCACCCTCCTTCGTTGAGCCTGCAGTCAACAATCCTCCTCCTACCAATTCTAACCTCGACACGCCACAAGAGATTAGACATGTTACAACATCTGCTTCTAAGGGAAAGGTAATTTCACAACAACATTTTGATTTGTCTGAGGTTGCATCATCATCTACACTTGCTGTCGCTGTCAAGGATGTTACCAAGATAAAGATACGATCTCAACATGTTGGTTCGGAAAGTGAAGCACCCGTTCAGCCTTTAAGTTCACATCAGCCCTCAACTCCGCGCGAAGCTTGTAGTGGGTCTCCTAAACCCGGTTTATTCACCGTTCACAATTGGAATACTCCCGATCCAAAAGTATCATTTGTTAAAGGCCGGTGGGATATTGATCACTCTCACACTTCCTCGAAGAAATTCAAGGACAGGGAGAAATCTTTTAGCTCTAGTCATACCAGAGGCTCGGCAAGAAGATCTCCAGCAAAGTGTAAGAAAAGAGTCAGGAAAATTTTAAGGCAGCAAATCCTTAGCGAGCTTCAATCGTTAGGGAATCAGGAGTGCTTTTCTGATAATGAGAGCTTTTGTGATTCCGCTGACAATGTCTCACTATCCAGTGAACGGTTCTCGGCTTCAGCATGTTCTAGTTTCGAGATAGTGGCCTTCGACGGCCAACCCCTTCACAGATAGTTTCTCTATCCATTTCTGTACAGCTCTTAGTTAAATGATTTTCAGCTGGAACGTGCGTGGTTTTAATGCTCTATCTAAAAGGAAAGCGGTTGCTCTTTGGATCAAAAATAACAAGCCTCTTGTTGGAGGCATTTTGGAAACCCGGGTAAAGGAAGATAAGCTCGAATCTCTTTTGACTACTACTCTTCCAGGTTGGAGTTTTGCATCTAATTACTCACCCTCTGCACTTAATGGTCGAGTGATAGTAGTTTGGAATCCGGATATATCCTTGGTTGTATACCATAAGTCGGATCAGTGTATTCTTTGTGGTATAACAGTTCTATCTACGGGTCTACATTTCTCTGCAGTCTTCGTTTATGCTCGCAACACATATGCTGAGCGTCTTTCTCTCTGGAATCAGCTGGTTTCATGGTCTGATGATCCGAACCTCAGAAATTCTCCTTGGATCATCTTAGGGGACTTTAATCAAGTGCTCAACTCGTCGGAATCCTTCTCGGTTTACCCCTACACGTCCCAACTTGCGGGAATCCAAGGCCTTCAAGATTGTTTGGAGCAGACAGGTGTTAGTGATATCCCTATCCGTGGTTGCTTTTTCACATGGACAAATAATCAGCCTCAAAATCCGATTGCCCGTAAGTTAGATCGAGCCTTGTCGAATGACCATTGGAAGGATACATTTCCCGATTCTTCAGCCTTTTTTGACATCCCCGGTGCTTCAGATCACTCTCCTTGCCTGGTCTCTCTCGAAGCCAACACAGTAAAACGAAAGTCCTCTTTTCGTTACTTCGATTTTATGGCAACTCACCCATCTTATCACTTGTTATTACAAGACGCTTGGCTTCGTATTCTCCCGGTTAGGTCTAAGATGAGTACGCTTCTTATCAGACTCAAGCAAGCTAAAGTCACATGTAAGGAGATTAATAGAGGCTTTTTCTCGGATATCAGTAGGAGAACAAGGGAGGCTTTCGAAAACATGGCTGAGTTACAAAGGAAATTATTGGTGGATCCTTCAGTGAGTTTATTTGAAGAAGAAAGGTTAGCAAATTCTGAATGGAACTTTTGGTCCTCAACTGAAGAGTCTTTCTTAAAGCAGAAATCACGGGTTAAGTGGCTTCAGGATGGGGACTCTAATACGGGATTTTTTCATAGAACAGTCAAAGCTAACATTGCACGAGTCGCTATTCAATACCTAAGGGATGATAGTGATACTCGAGTATTCAAACCCGACCAGATAAAAGCTCTTGCGGTTGCTTTCTATGAGGATCTCCTCGGCTCCCATAACCTCTCGGTTCGACCATACTCTGTCGAGACTATTCGGGCATTGACACCTTTTCGGTGTTCTTCAGAACTCTCCTCCCGTTTATCAGCAATTCCGACCCTCCTTGAGATTAAGGGAGCTTTGTTCTCACTTCCTAAGGGAAAGGCCCCCGGACCAGATGGTTTCTCAGCGGAGTTCTACGTTACGGCCTGGAATATTGTAGGCTATGACTTCATCACTGCGGTTAGGGAATTCTTTATTACTTCTCATATGATCCGTCAGGTTAACTCCACGGTTTTAGCTTTGATCCCGAAACGCACCGGAGCTGATCGACTAAATGAGTTTCGACCTATCTCATGTTGTAATACGGTTTACAAGGTGATCTCTCACATTCTTGCCTCCATGATAAAGTGGTTTATTGATGAGGCGGTTCAGAGGAATCAAGGGGGTTTTGTGGGTGGACGTCTCTTATGCGAGAATGTTCTGTTAGCCTCAGAACTAGTGGTTGATTTTCATAAGGGTGGCCTTACTAGGAGAGGTTGTCTACAAGTGGATCTGGTAAAAGCATATGATAACTTGAATTGGGGTTTCTTATTCAATGTTCTTGAAGCATTCGGTCTTCCGGTTGCATTTGTTACATGGATTCGGGAATGCGTCACAACACCGTATTACTCTGTCTCAGTAAACGGTGAGTTATCAGGGTACTTCCCGGGTAAGAAGGGTCTAAGACAAGGAGATCCAATGTCTTCCTCTTTGTTCGTCTTGGCAATTGATATTCTTTCTAGGGAGCTGGATCGTGCAGCTACGCAGAATTTGTTTGGCTGTCACCCCAAGGGTTTATCCCCCCTAGTTACTCATTTAAGCTTCGCCGATGATTTGCTTGTCTTCTTCGACGGATCCATTACATCATTAACGGCCATATTCGCCATTCTAGAAGGATTTTACCATGGATCTGGTCTTAGGCTTAACATGGGCAAGTCGTTCCTGTTTCTAGATGGCAACAATACACACTCATCTCAAGCTATAGCTGCAAACTTCGGGATTTCATTGGGGTCTTTGCCTGTTCGCTACTTAGGGTTGCCATTGACAACAAGAAAGATGAAGCCGATTGATTACCAACCTCTAATAGACAAAATCAGGGGAAGACTGACCTCTTGGATGGTTAAAAACCTTTCTTTTGCAGGCCGATTACAATTGATACAGTCAGTCCTATTTAGCCTGGTCAATTTTTGGATGACAACCTTCCCCTTGCCCAAGCAGTGCCTCAAAGCTGTGGAAAGGCTATGCTCAGCTTATCTTTGGAAAGGCTCGGCGGATAATTCATCGGGTGCAAAAATCTCATGGGATTCTGTTTGCTCGCTGAAAAGATGTGGAGGTCTTGGTCTTAAAAGATTATGTCATTGGAATAGGGTGTTCACTCTGAAGCTAATATGGATTCTCTACACCCGTTCGGGTTCTTTATGGGTCTCTTGGGTCAAAGCAAATCTGATCAGGCGAAGACAGTTTTGGGATATGAGTATTACTGCAGATGGGAGTTGGATTTGGCGATCGATTCTAAAGGAAAGGGAAGCAGCACGGCCTTTTCTTGTGGTCGAATTAGGCGATGGCCTATCAACGTCTTTTTGGAGTGATAATTGGTCGACAGTTGGAAATCTATTAACCTTAACAGGTTCCAACGGTCCTCGGGTATTAGGTATTCCAAAGAACTACACAGTGGCACAGGCTTTCCAGGTTCTGGGTTGGCGGAACGAAGCGCGAAGACATCCTATTTGCCGACTGTTAAGGGCTTCTATTCCGATCTTGCCGACTTTAGTTCATCACCGCCCCGACAAAGTTCAATGGAAAACGGCGGATAACTCTACCACAACATCATTCTCAGCATCAAAAACTTGGGAGGCCTTATATCCACCGGGTCCTTCCGTCCCTTGGAGTTCTATAGTCTGGTTTTCAAATCGTATCCCCAAGCATGCATTTCAAATGTGGGTTCTCCTTCGTGGACGTCTACCTACTCGGGACAGATTAATCTCATGGGGCCTCAACGTTACTCCCCTGTGTCTACTATGCAGCGACAATCATGAGAGCCAGTCACACCTATTCTTCGATTGTGCTTTCTCGTCCCAATTGTGGAGCGCCCTCTTCAATCGATCTTCTACCTCGCCCCCTCCTCATTTACATTCGTTTATTGATTGGCTGAAAAGGCCACATCCGAATGTTAAATTGATTTCAATTTGCAAGCTTCTTTTGCAAGCAGTGGTATATTCTATCTGGAAGGAACGAAATGCAAGGCTTCACGGAAATCCTTCTCGACCAACGTAGATTATACAACAGGAGATCAAGTCGATCATCCTCAACAGGCTCAAGGGATTGGATCGATCGCTTGGTCCCTTTCCCCTCGGGTCTTCATTCGTTCATACCTGGTTTGAATATATTCATGAATTGTCTTCTCATGCTCTACTGATGTAAACCTCCTATAGCTCGCATCTCTTGCCTGTTTCTCTTTGTTGTTCAACAGGCAGTTTAGCTCTCTTTTAGCTTCGGCCATGCTGTTTTTTTTGGTTTTGCCCTCTGTTTTTGGGCATTTCCGTTTGTATTCCTCTGGTTAAGTAATATATATATTTCTGTTAAAAAAAAAAAAAAAAAAAAAAAAAAAAAAATTAAAAAAAACCTTTTTTTTTNTGAACCATTTCATTTAATGACTAGAAAAATATTTCATTACAAAAATATTATTATTTTTTCTATGCAATAGGAATATCACGATTTTAATAAATAATAATTCCGTTTGTTATCAATCACGATTTTTTTAAATATCACGATTTGTTTAGATTTAAAAAAAAAACAATTTAATATTTCGTATTTTTAGATTCTCTGTTAACTGTCTATGCATTTTCTTAACTACGATTTGTTTAGATTATTTTTTTTTTAAATTATATTTCGTATTTTTAGATGTTTAATTTCGGATTTTTAGATTTTTTTTATAAAAATAGAATATTTTAAAATATTATTATTAGTTATACCAATAAACAACTTATAATGCACTTCTAATATTACAGAAAACCCTAAATGAAAATTATGGAAATTAACATAAATCCATCCATATAAGTCAAGATTTGAGTCTTATACTTTAACTATAAAACAATTCTAAATCCGTTAAAATCTAATTTGAAATAAAATCCAAAGGTAAATCTTTGATATTGAATAACACATGATTTTTTAATAATGATTTAAAAAGTGAATTATAAGATGTTAGTCTTTTCTATAAAATTGATTTTTAATTGATTAAAAATAATTATTAAAAGTAAATATGAATTTTGTGAAACTAAAAACGAATTTTGTGAATTTTGTAACATAGTCATTAAATTTTAGAATTAAATACGGATTACTAAAATTTAAAACGAAATATTTAAATTTAAAACAAATTTTAAATCAATTTCTATGTATATATGAGATTTTCTGCAAAAAAAACCTCAATCATAACATTTTTTGCAAATCTACCATCCAATTGTAACTTATACACGAATATATACAAAATTTTGGAATCTATACACTGTCTAGAGTTATATTGCAGGTTTACTACCACTTTATGAGTTTGATTTGCAATTTCGGTATTTGAAGGCTAAAACTACCAAAGTTGTTACAATTGAGATTTTTTTTGCATAAATCCCATAAAATAATAAATAATCTCATATAATTTGATTTTCAAATAGCAAATCTATAGTTTAATAAATGGTCTAATTTATCTATATTAATTTAAGGATCTAAGGATCGATACTTAAAAATAAACATTATTTTATTTATTTTCATATATATATATATATATCTATATATATATATTTAAGTTTAAATCCTTTTTCTACATATGTTTAATCTAATTATATAAAAAACAAATAAAATACTATTTGTTTTTATATTTAATTTAGAATTATCTAAAAAATAAATCAAACATAAAATTAAAATTGATATAGAATAATTGTTAAAACCGAAGTTAAATTATATCTAAAAACATTTAACTGTGGAAATTAAAATAAAATTTCTTAAGTAAAAAAAACAACAAATTCTAACACTGGTTTTAATATATATGAATTTTTATTTCACATAAGTTTTGTTTTTAAATTTGTAACATTTGAAAAAAAATCCTAAATTCTAGCTACATAAACATAAATCATATAAATTTTCTTTATACACCATCAAATAATATTTTTAAATAATCTCAATCTAAATCATATTTTAAAAATACTTTACTCAATACTCTCATATTTTAAACAATATTTTATTCACAAAAACAATCATATTTAATTTCAAACTAAAAATAAAGATACGCATATGTCCGGGTATAACTCTAGTATCATAACAAAACAGGTTCAAATCCTAAATCAAAAATTATATATATATATATATATATATCTATCTGTATTATAACTTTATGGAATATTATTAACTGAATCAAAATAATATTTTAAAATACAAAATTTAAATATTTTATAACACTTCTCAATTTTTAAGAATTATTATCCACCAAATGATAATATTAAAATTTTAGTGTATTATAAAACTTATTAATTCTATAAACTATTATTCACCAAATATAATTTCTTAATATACAAAATTCTAATGTTTAATTATTTTAATAGTAATTATTTTAGTAAACAAAACCTTAATCCAAAATGTAAATTTGCAAATATATTCAAGGATTGATAATTAATATAATTCTACTTTGTCGGACAATTATTTTGTATTGATTATAGGAAAGATACATAATTCTATTATGAAGGTGCATACAAATTAACAAATACATACTGATTTTTCTTTTGGTAAAGTGAAATCAAATATTTAAAAGTATATTTTGGAAAAATCGAAATAATTAAGTTATTAATTTTTTAAAAGAGTCTTTTGACTTTAGCAATTTCACGCAAAACAAAAAAAAAACACTAATTATTCTTTTTATAAAAATGAAATCAGCAATTTAGAGGTAAGAGATTGCACATTCAATGTACAAAGTAGACAAAAAAAAACCATAAAAACCTGCAATAATTTTTCTTTTTTTTGACAAAACCAAAACTGAAGGAAAAAAACCAAAAATGGAGAAAGGAAAAATCAGTTTCATCATCATTCTCCTAGTTACTTCATGTAAGTTGTCCAAATTTTATAATTTCTTCTATACTTCTTCGATTGAAAACACATGTTACATATATATACAGGTTTGATAATGAGGAGTGAAGGATTCAAATGTAAGAGTCCAAACGATTGTAATCGTCGTCGTTGCACATCGCACGAACATGTCATATGTTGTCATCGCAAATGTATGTGTATTGTTGGTCTACCTCCTCCTGAATGTGGTCTACTAAGTGACTTTAATCTGCATTCGTAATGTTTGCACATGTGTGTCTCAGACACAACAATGATTTTATAAGATGATCATAAGAGTATATCATTCAAATAAATCTTTGTCTTTATAAAATAATTTTATTATATGAAAGATCTCGTGCTCGTGCCCCTTTTCTTTTTACTGGAATTATATTAAACAAAAGTTTTAGCGCATTACAACGACTCAAAGACAAATACGACAGACTAAAACAAAATCTTAATAGAAGGCGAGTAGAGTAAAAAAAAAAAAAGAAATTTCAAGCCGGCAGATAATTAACAATCCCCGAAAACAACTACAAAACCATTAAAAAGGTAATAATAACAAGTCTAAATTGGAGTACAACGAACTTAGGGACCAACAAGGAAACAAAAGCTAAATACGTTGGGATTTGGAGGTTGGTGCTCGTGCCCCTTTATAATCTATAATTAAATATTAAATATATATAGGTTAAAAATTATGTATAGTATACCGTAATAAAACAAGTTCAAATCCTATATCGAAATATATATCATCCTGGATTAAGCTTTTATTAGATTAAGTTTCCGATCGGTTAAGTTTCGGTCGGTTTATGCTTAGTTGTGTAGGTTGTTGGAGGTTTTATTTTGTCAATGCAAATCTTGTTTCAACAAGTTAATAGACCGATTTTCCGGACTTAAAATTAATTTCTATAATTGATAATTAATATAATTTTTCTTTGTCGGACAATTATTTTGTATTGATTATAGGAAAGATACATAATTCCATTATGAAGGTGCATACAATTCACAAATTCATAAATATATACAGATTTTTCTTTTGGTAAAGTGAAATCTAGTATCTAAAAGTTTATATATTTTGGAAAAATCTAAAAAATTAAGTTATTTGTTTTTATTGTTACTAAATTTTTAAAAGAGTCTTTTGACTTGAGCAATTTCATGCAAGACAAAAATAACCATTAATTATTTATTTGATAAAAATGAAATCAACAATTTATAAGTAAGGGATTGCACATTCAATGTACAGACTCAAAAAACCATAAATACCTGCAATATTTTCCTTTCTTCGACAAAACCAAAACTGAAGAACAAAAACCAAAAATGGAGAAAGGAACAATCAGTTTCATCATCATTCTCCTAATTACTTCATGTAAGTCGTCCAAAGTTTTGTAATTTCTTCTATACTTCTTCGATTGAAAACACATGTTATATATATATATATATACATACAGGTTTGATAATCAGGAGTGAAGCCAATTGTAAGACTACAAAGGATTGTAATCCTCGTCATTGCACATCACACGAACATGCCCTATGTTGGAATCACAAATGTTTATGTATTCCTAATCTTCCTCTTGAATGTGGTAAACTCAGTGACTGTAATCTTTCTTCGTGTCCATCAGACTCAAGTGTCGTCTGCCTTCATAATGTATGCACTTGTGTGTCTCCGACAAAACAATGATTTTATAAGATAATGATCATAAAAGTATATCATTGAAATAAATCTTTGCCTTCATAAAATAATTTTATTATACGAGAAATCTTGTGCTCGTGCCCCTATTCTTTCACTGGAATTATATTAAACAAAATTTTTAGTATATTACAACGACTACAATAGACTTAAACAAAAACCTAATAGAAGGTGAATATAGTCCAAAAGAGAAAAATTCAAGCCGGCATATAATTAACAGTCCTCGAAAACAACTACAAAAATCATACAAAAAAACACAAACAGAACAAGCCTAAACCGGAGTACAAAAAACCTAGGTACCAACAAATAAACAGAAGTTCATATGACGTTGGGATTGGAGGTTGGTGTTTGTGCCTCTTTATAATCTATAATTAAATATTAAATATATATCGGTAGAATCTAAGTATAGTATATCATAACAAAACAAGTTCAAATCCTAAATCGAAATATATATACATACAAAATTTCACTATCTTGAGTGGTCGTTAAATATTCTTTTACCGGAGTCATTATAATAAAAAAAACAATTCAAAGACCAAATATAATAATTTACTTCAAACAATCTAGAATAATTAAATAAACCTTAAATAAAGTAATTACTTAATAAGCATGGACGATAAAAACAATCAAAGTTTTAAAGCACACAAGAACTAGTGAAACCCTCGCCGCCGCAAAGAAGCTTCTTGCATGTCCTCTTCTCCTCCTCCACCGGCGGCCTCCACGGCGTCGGTGTGAGGAGGCTCTTCTCGTCCTTCTCATGTACAGTCTTTGTTTTCTTATCTCCGGTTTTTCCAGTTCTGAAGGTGTAGATTTTGTTGGCGATGAGCATGGATCCTCCGGCCGTGGCTTTTTTTGCTCCGGCTTCGGTGGTTTTCAGTCCTCTAGGACGAAAGCTGGTTCTATGACTTTGAATCTGCTAAATCTCTCTCTTCTAAGCGTGTTGTCGTCTCTCTGTGTTTTCCTCTCGGTGGCTTGTCTCCGATCTCAACTGATTCTGATCTGTTGAGACAACAGGTCAGAGTTGTTAACTGGTCTCTTGGCCTTCGTTTCGTCAGGTTCTCATCTCCTTCGTCACTCTCTTGCTCTGCTAGCGGTTGCCTTGATGGTTCTCCGGTGGCATGAGATAATCTTCAATGCATGTTTCGTTGGAGATGCTCAGACCTCGATTCTGGTTATGGGCAAGTTTTCTTCTCCGTTGACTCCGCTTATTGAGTTTCACACTAGTCTATAATTTTGGAATTGCTAATCTTTTCCTAGAAATGGTATAATTTAAGGACTGGTTTAAGATCTTTTGGTCGTTGGTTAGTAGTTCTTGCTTCATACTTCTCAGTGCTCGGTTTCTACTCTACAAGAATCAAATATCGGATTGGTTTATGATCTGATTAGTTTGCGTTCTCAGTAAAGCTATCGACTTTGATTCGATAAAATCTTCTTTAGGTTTCTGCTGCTTCAAGAGACGTTTGCTCCTCAATTCTAAAGTCTAAATTATCACAATGAGATTAGAACGAGTCACAATTGTAATTGAAGTCTTTATGTTTTTGTTATCTTAATGATCTTTGTTTATCAGTTTGTATTTGTCCTTTTGTAAATCATCTTTGCAATATATATATTTTGTGAGTTAAAAAAAATAAATAAGCATGGACGATTTATTTAATAAATCTTATAAAAGGGAGTCAAGTATCATCGATGTTTTATAATTTTAATCTTTTAGCGTACTACAAACTGTATCATTGATGGTCACGTTGTTCGTGAATCGTTTAGATAGAATACAAGTAAGCTCAATTATGGACTTCCAAAATAAGACTTTAATTAAAATCTCTTTCTCTATCGAACTCTCTCGTCTTTTCCATAAATAATAGAAACAGACATAAAAGGTGAAATCTAGAGTGTATTTTTTTTTTGTAAAGTGAAATGTAATATTTAAAAGTATATATATTTTGAAAAATCGAAATAATTAAGTTACCCGTTTTTGTTCTTTGATTTTTTTTTTGTTAATAACATTTAATTTACAAGACTCGATTCTGAGTAGTAACACAACGACCATATTAATAAAAACCAATAAGCTACGTATCCTGGTTTTGTTTTTGTTTATTGATTAAATTACTAATTTTAAAAAGAGTCTTTTGACAAAAAAAACCATAAAAACCTGCAATAATTTTTCTTTCTTTGACAAAACCAAAACTGAAAAAAAAAAACAAAAATGGAGAAAGGAAAAATCAGTTTCATCATCATTCTCCTAGTTACTTCATGTAAGTTGTCCAAATTTTGTAATTTCTTCTATACTTCTTCGATTGAAAACACGTTACATATATATAGGTTTGATAATGAGTGAAGGATTCAAATGTAAGAGTACAAATGATTGTAGTCTTACTCGTTGCAGAAAAGGCAACAAACCCATATGTTGGCATCGTAGATGTACATGTATTGATGCTCATCTTCCTCTTGACTGTGATAAACTCAGTGACTGTAATCTTTCTTCGTGTCCATCAGACTCTCGTGTTGTCTGCCTTCGTAACGTCTGCACTTGTGTGTCTTAAACAAAACAATGATTGTATAAAATGATCATAAGAGTATTGTCATTCAAATAAATATTTGTCTTTATAAAATAACTCTATTATATGAGAAATCTTGTGCTCATTCCCCTTTATAATCTATAACTAGAGTTGAGCCCGCACCACGTGCAGGATTTTTAT
>OVAU01001082.1:0-16310 GCA_900406315.1 Biscutella laevigata subsp. laevigata
CTCTTCATAAGAGAGTCTTCTAGAAGGATTGAGAGTTGGTGATGTCATGGCCGCGCATTTTATGGGCCAAAAAGGCCTTGGTCGCCACTTGGGCGCTACGGAGACAGGGTCGCGGCCTAACTAGGACACCGTGGGCTAGAGAGCTCCAAATGATGCATTCTTGGTGGCATTGGAGAGCTGATTCAATGATCCCTCTGTCCATAATGGGCTTGTACCACGTTCTGGTTCGAAATGTGCTCTAATAATTCAATCTTCACCGGCTATCGNTTCCGAGCAATTTTGCAAGAATTGAGATATCTCCCAGCAGAGAANCAGATTCAATTATCCTTCTGTCCATAATGGGGTTGTACCGCGTTTTAGTTCGTAAGGTGCTCTAATAATTCAATCTTCACCGGCTATCGATCGGTTCTTCCGAGCAATTTTGCAAGAATTGAGATATCTCCCAGCAGAGAACTCCAAATGGCATGAGGAAAAATTCTATGGAACATGGATGCCTATAGCTTTGATTTAAGCCCATTCTTGCTTCGTGGTCGTGTCTGGTTAGGAACTTATGATGTTTTTCATTCTGAGCTCGGTTTAGACGTCTTTTAGCGGTTTTCCACCCAATGCTCTCCTTTTTATCCAAAACCTAAAATCTTATGAAAACAACTAAAGAAATCCGATATCAAGTCAATAATCACACCAAAATCATCGGTAATATAGGTTAGATGAGAGCAAATTATACTCTCATCAGGATGCATCGCCTGTAAAGATTGTCAGCGCATCTCTTGTATAAGAAAGGGTCATCCCAAAAGTAATGCCTGGCGTCTCTAAGTAATTTATTCTTGTCATATCTTGTGAATTTATGAGGTGTTATATCAGCACTCAGAAAATTTGCAAAGTCAGCAAACCAAAGAGTATAGGATTTTTTTTTTCTCCTCATCCTGTGAGTATCCATGATACTCTGAGACACTGTAGACGCTCTCAACTGGGAGGCTGTCATCGAGTGCTGTCGCTGAGTCGACCCTGAGCCTGGACAGATGATCAGCTACTCCATTCTCAATTCCCTTCTTGTCCTTAGTCTCCATGTCGAACTCTTGCAGTAGAAGCACCCAACAGAGCAGCCTTGGTTTGGCATCCTTCTTAGCCATGAGGTAGCGAAGAGCTGCATGATCTGTGTGCACTATCACCTTCGAGCCAACCAAGTAAGATCTGAAGTTCTCAACAGCTTAAACTATAGCCAACAGTTCCTTTTCAGTAGTAGCATAATTCGTCTGTGCTTCATCTAAGGTCCTGCTCGCATAATAGATCACATGCATCTCCTTGTCCTTTTTCTGTTCAAGGACTGCCCCCACAGCATAATCACTTGCATCGCACATTACCTCAAAAGGTAATTCTCAATCTGGTGGTTGTACAACAGGGGCGCTGATCAAGGCTTCTCTGATTCTAGAGAATGCTTCCTGACAGGAGCTGTCAAAGTCGAACTTCTTATCCTTGCATAAGAGCTGCGTCAAAGGCTTTGTGATCAGTGAAAAATCTTTGATAAACCTCATGTAGAAACATGCATGTCCTAGAAAGCTTCTGATGTGTTTGACTGATTTTGGTGGTTGTAGATTCATCATGACCTCAATCTTTGCCTTGTCCACTTCGATTCCATGTTTTGAGATCTTGTGCCCTAAAACAATCTCATCACGAACCATGAAGTGACACTTCTCCCAATCCCGAACCAGATTTTTCTCCTCACAGCGTTTTATAACCCTGCAAAGATTAGATAGACAATCCTGAAAAGATGAGCCATAGACAGAAAAGTCATCCATAAAAATCTCCATCACCTTCTCAATCAAATTGGTGAAGATTGACATCATGCATCGCTGAAACGTCGCATGAGCATTGCACAACCCAAAAGGTATCCTCCTGTAAGCATAAGTACCGTAGGGAAAGGTAAAAGTAGTCTTCTCCTGATCTTCTGAGTGAATCGGAATCTAAAAGAAACCTGAATATCCATCAAGAAAACAGTAGTAAGGATGATTGACCAGTCTTTCGAGCATCTGGTCGATGAAGGGGAGAGGGAAGTGGTCTTTCTGGTCGCCATGTTCAGCTTCCTGTAGTTGATGCACATACGGTGGCCAATCACCGTTCTTGTCGATATTAACTCCTCCTTGTCATACTTGACAATAGTCAGTCCACCTTTCTTAGAAACACAGTGGACAAGACTAGTCCAGGTGCTGTCTGAGATGGGGTATATGACTCCAGCCGACAAAAGTTTCAAGATCTCCTTCTTGACTACCTCGGTGAGCTTAGGATTCAACCTGCGCTGGTGCTCGATGGTAGGCTTAGAGTGTTCCTCCATGTGGATCTTATGCATGCACAACTCTGGTGAGATCCCCATAATGACATCCAGAGAATAACCTATTGCTTTCCTGTACTTTCTCAACTCACAGAGCAGCAGGGAGGTCTCAACATTGTTGAGGTTAGAGTTAATAATAACAGGATACGTGGAATCAGGTCCTAGAAAAGCATACTGTAGCCCACTCGATAGGTTTCAGTTCTACCTTGGGGGCCTTCAGAGGGTCTCAATCAGCGGTTGACATGTCTACCTTTTTCGGAGTGAGGTCGATGGATTTGGTAAGATCGACGAAGGCACACCCAACTTCCTCTTCAGGTGCAGAGTTCATCTCTTATATCACCTTAGTGATCTCAGGGTTCAAATACTCGTGTCTACCGTCTGGGTCTGTTAAGACAACCTACAGGGGGTCATCTTCCTGTATTCCTTCCAAGAACTCTTGAACCACTTCTTCTACGACATCAACCTGGAAGGTGTGGTCATTGATCTCGGGTCTTTGCATCAGATTGTGCCAGTCGAAAGGGATGACTACGTCACCGAAGTTCAGCTCAATGCTACCCCTTTGCACATCAATCACTGCACCGACTGTAGCGAGGAACGGTCTCTCTATAATGATGGGGTTTC
The DNA here is from genome assembly GCA_900406315.1 of Biscutella laevigata subsp. laevigata. NCBI lineage: Eukaryota > Viridiplantae > Streptophyta > Magnoliopsida > Brassicales > Brassicaceae > Biscutella > Biscutella laevigata. The sequence continues at coordinate 2,948 of OVAU01001082.1, forward strand.
TGGGTTCTGGTATTATCTGCAAAACAATAAAGTCAGTAGGAATGGCGCTACCACTTATGAAGACCGAAACATCCTCTAGCACTCCTTCAGGATACTTGGTTGATCTATCGGCAAAAACCAGCATCATATTGGTAGGCTTAAGGTCATTTAGTCATAATCTCCTTGCAACTGATAGATGCATGAGGCTGACTCCTGACCCTCGGTCACACAAACACTGATCAAATATACGGTTCTCAATGATACAGGGTATGGTGAAAGAACCTGGATCGGATATCTTTGGGAAAGGAATCCCTTTGAATATAGAACAACATTCATGTGACAACATCATGACCCCTGATTCCATACCCACTTTCTCGGTAAGAATCTCCTTCATGTATTTCTTCAGGGAAGGTACCATCTTGACTGCTTCAATGAAAGGGAGGTGTACTTGGAGTTCCCCAATCAGTGTTTTAAGCTTCTCGTAATCTCTCTACTTTTCTTGCTTCCACGAGGCCAAAGGATATGGGACTTTCTGCACGTAACTTGGATGTTCTGTTGGTTTGGCCAGGCCGTCGAGTTTGGTTCGATTGAGTTCAGCGGAGTTCGGTCGAACTCCCGTATCTGGGAAAAGGGTTCGATCTAACTCGTCAGGTTCGATCGAACTCTGCGGTTCTGTAAGATCAGTTTGATCGAACTCCTCAGTTTCGACCGAACTATGCGGTTCCGCTAATGGTGATCGATAAAACTCTTTAGGTTCGGTCGAACTCTGCAGTTCCGCAGACTGGGTTCGATCGAACACCTCAGGTTCGGTCGAACTTCTTTGCTCTATGAAATCGTATCGATCTACTCCAGAAATTGGGTTCTTCGAAGTCTTGCTTGGAATAGAAATTTTCACGCTTCTGAGAGTTATCGCTTGTATGAATTCCTTCGTTTCTTCCTCAGCATTCGAAAGAAGGGATTTGTGGAGCTCGTCGTTTGCGTCTGAGATCTGAATCTCAAAGACAGCTATGTGGGTTCAGATGGATGTTACATCGATCTCAAACTCTTCTGAAATAGATCGAATTCCTTCATTAATTTGCTTCTCCCCCACAAGTAGTTGATGAAGCATCTCCATGAGGTCATCTAGATGAGAGTCTGAAGGCTCAGTCCAGCTTTTAACTTTACCTTCAGGAAGCTGACATTGGCTGTTCATCCACAACAGGTCGAACCCCCTGTTGTGGAACTGCAACTGCTCCAAGGTAGGGTCGAACATGGTTCGAAAGTACTTGAGACAAACAAATGAAAATTATATATTAGATCGGTTGATGAAAGCGAAATTTGCCTTAGGCGAAAACTCAGCCTCAGGCTCTTGGGCTAGCACGTTTAGTCCTCGGCAACATCGCCAAAAACTTGATGTCACTAAGGTTTAACCTAGACAGCTAATTATTTGCAAGTGCACAGACGGTCAATTGTAGTATTTAGGGATCGAATCCACAGAGACTAAAGACTAACACGAAGAGACAGGCAAGACTGAGTAATGGTTAAGACAGAAATAAAGATTGATTTAGCAGACAATGGTGAAGTGATAAAAACAGTATAGAAAGTAGCGGGGTGATAATCAGATAAGCTAGCAATCAGACCTAGGGTTCAGAAGGGTTTTTTGTGGGAACAGTTCAGATATGTGGTTGAGAATAGAATTGGGGATCTACATAACGTAAATTAGATTCTGGACTAACTCTTTGAACACCTCGCATTCGTCACTCAACGCTCAGCAAGAGCATTAACCAGTAGTTAATCTAATTCGGTCTGCTTCATTGGGGTTGATCGTTCCTGGTTGTCAGACACGATCGATCAATTCCAGACTCTTCTAATTACTGGTTTGGGTGATCCTATTTGGTGCTTGTCAGACTCGGATCTACCTTAGTCTAGACTTGATTTGTCAGGTTAAGTCAAGCTTTAAAACGAAGTTTTCTGGGAAAGGCGGTGCCGAGGTTCGATCGAACACGGCATGGTTCGATCAAACACGGCATGGTTCGATCAAACCTGATCTGATCTTCAAATCGATCACGGGTTTCTCGATCGGTCTCTAATGGTTTCATCTTTTGGGCGAGGTTCGATCGAACTCGGTGAGGTTCGATCGAACTTGGTCTCTGTTCCTTTTGGGCCTCGTTCTTCACGGATCAGGTCCAATAAATCTTGCTCTTAATGGAGGTTCGATCAAACCTGGTATGTGTTCGATCGAACTTCTTCCCAGACGGGACAACCCTCTCCAGAATTTCTCCAAAAGCCTCCTAAAACTCTCCTATTCTCGGATTTCCTCTACAGACCTGTGAAAACCTGAAAGGAGACAAAATACCTCCGAAAGCACATTAATAACTCGCAAAGCGGTCCAAAACCTCATCAAAAGATGGGATTGAAACCGCTAAAAACAGGACATATCGGATATAAACAACAATACGTAAATATTAACGGGATATTAAATATTTAACCAACAAACCCACAAATCCTTCAATATCTGTCAAAAATATTGATGGTTATTAACGGACGTCTTTGGACGGTTATTGACGGAAACAATGAATCCGTCACTATCCGTAAAACATATTGACGGTTATTGACTGATATTCTTTCATGAAACCAACGAAACCCAAAACCAAAAATCTGCCAATATCCGTCAGAAATATTAATGGTTATTGACAAGCGTTTTTTTACGGTTATTAACGGAACAATCGAAACCCTAAACCACGAATCTGGGAATATCTGTCAAAAATATTGACGGTAATTGACAGAATTTTTTTGACGGTTATTGTTGGAAACAACGAATCCGTCAATATCTGTAAAAAATATTGACGGTTATTGACAAACGTTTTTTGACGGTTATTGATGGAACCAACGAAACCCTAAATCACAAATCTGTCAATATCCGTAAAAAATATCGACGGTTTTTTACGGCTGTTTTTTTATGGTTATAGAGGGATGTAGTATCCGTAAAAAAATATTGATGTTTATTGACGGATGTTTTTTAACGGTTATTGATACTCTATTTTATAATGATAAAAGGCCGTCAATATCCGTCAAATATTTTTAATAAACCCTAAATATATCTTCTACCTTCTTCTATACTTCACATTTTTTCTTAAAAATTTCTTCTTCTCTCCTCTCATCTCTCTCGCCGCCTCTCTCTGTCACGCCTCCTCCCTCTCGTTGTCGCCTCTCTCTATCACGCTACCTCCCAGCCGCCTCTCTCCTATCCTCCTTCTCGCCGCCGTCGAGCTCCTCTCTTTCCGCCGACTCTCTCCTCTCCTCCCTCTCTCTGCCGCCTCTCCCCTCCATCTCGCTGCCTCTCCTCCCTCTGGCCTCCGCCTCTCCTCTCCTCCCTTTCGCCGCCGCCTCTCTTCTCCTCCACTCTCGTCGTCTCTCTTCTCTTCCACTCGTTGTCACCTCTCTTCTCCTCCACTCGCCGCCGCCTTTCTTCTCATCAACTCGTCGCCGCCTCTCTTCTCCTTCACTTGTTACCGCCTATCCTCTCCTCCCTCTCGTTGTTGCCTCTCCTCTCGTCCCTCTCGCCGCCGCCCCCGAGCTCTCCTCCCCTGAAAATCTATGTAAGTTTTCTATTCTCGACATATTAGGTTTATGTTGTGAATGAAATGGTTTGATTAGGTTTTGTATGTTTTTGAATCTGGTTAGATTAGGTTTTCTATGTTTTTGAATCTGTTTTCTAATATGTTTGAATCTGAATCTGTTTTTGAATCTGTTTCTTGAATCTGTTTTTTAATGTGAATCTCAATCTGTTTTTGAATCTGGTTTTAATCTATTTGAGCCTTTTTTTTTTAATTTATAATGTATACAAGAATTTATAGTGTATTTTTGGAATTTATTATGTATTTTAGAATTTATAATGCATTTTTTGGAATTTATAATGTAATTTTTGGAATTTATAATGTATTTTTGGAATATATAATGTATTTTAGAATTCATAATGATTTGTTGGCTTACATAATATATAGGTTGAGCGAGACAGAGTACATCTCTGTCTGTTACTGAGCGAGACAGCTCTTCTTCCGCACGCAAGGAGATGAGCCAGAACAACCTGACTCTGGCTCCAGGCTATGGCGTAGATGAGCTTCTTCGGCTGTCTGGTCACGAGAATTGTGTTCGTCTTTCCCCGTGAAAGGAAGACGGAACAACTTGGTCAGTTCTTTGTTTTCTGTAATTTTAGATAGAATTTTTTAAACTTAACAGGTTCTTATTATGTTTATGTGGTTATAGGTTTCGTTTGGATAATGGCATCACTAAGATGATTTTAGGTACGTTTACGTCAATGCTGAACGACGGTATACCTAGGTATAGCCTGATGCCACCCACCGATGGAGAGTTGTGGTTCAAGACATTTGTTGTAAAGTTTGCGTTTCATTTACATATTTCTTAAATATTTCTTCCAAGTTAATAATCTTTTTTCGGCAATCTTTCACTTGGGATCCAGATGATACTCTTCTTGTTCGTTGTGAGTTCGATCATCAGGTCTCAACGAGTCGACTCTGATCCTTCTATTCAAATTTAGTTTAGTTTCGTTTTAGTTTTCATTTATTTTCCGAACATTTATGAGACCATTTGTAATTCAGTTTTAATATTTTAAAAACAATTTATTTTCAGTTTTATTTCTAATTTTTTTAATTATAATTTCAGAATTTATTTTTTTCAACAAAATTACACATTTCAGGAATAAATAGTTCTTTATGATGGATATGATCCGTCAATATCCGTCATAAAAGCCTTGTTCAATACCGTCATTATCCGTCAAAAATGAAACCGTCATAATCCGTCAAAAACATAATCCGTCATACTCAGTCATAAATGTAGTCGTCATAATCCGTAAAAACAGTTTTCGACAAAAACCGTCAATAACGTTTCTGTCATAACCTTAAAAAAAATTTCATAAAATCGTCAAAAATGTTTCCGTCATAATCCGTCAAAACATTTTCCATAAAAAACCGTCAAAAACCGTCTTTATCCGTCAAAAACAAGTCTGTCATAATCCATCAAAAAGTATATGTCATAAATTGTCAAAATTTCCAACGAATAAAGACCGTCATAGGCCGTCAAAATTCTTGATGGGCTTTGGTTCGTCAGGTTAGGAAAAATATTTTTGACGACCCATAATCGACGGGTTAAATCCTTCAAAACTCGAGGTTTTCTAATGGAATTTGACGAATTTGCCTGTCAAAAACACTTATATTTTCTTGTAGAATGTAGTTTTGTACGAGCTTGATGGCCTTAAGAAAGGACATATCAGTCTTGGTCCATACCCAGGGAACCAAAGTGGTATTGAATGGATGCAAACAGTAACTAGTGATGCAAGAACGAATGTACTCACAGAACTAGATTAGGTTCAATCATTTAGTTGTCACTAAAAATAAGAAAGATATCTAAATGGAGAAACTCAAAGGTATATTAAAGACAAATGGCACAAATGTTGCACTAGTTGCCTGTTTGAACAAAAGAAATTCACAATCACTTGAAATGATTATTAGTAAGGTGAGCCATGGGATTGTAGTTGTTAGTGATAAGATCAATGATGGAGAAAAGGAGAAGTTAAAAAATATGGAGATAACAGAAAAAACATAACTACACCAAGGATAAGTTGTCCAGGCAGTAAAGTAGTTGCAGCTGTAACTTCCACCATCCGGATTCGACTTCCGTTGGGAGTGGATCTTATAACTGCCAAAAAGCAATCTTCTACCCATGGGCCTAGAGAGACTACAGGTTGGATCGAATGCCCCATCCAGAACCTCCTAGTTAACCAAAAAAAAAAGCATGCTAAAAAAGAGAAATATTAAACTTTTTTACAACTTCCTCAAACTTCTTGGAAATTGAAACCTCTGATTGAAAAGGTAAAGAAACAAACAAAAGAACAGAAAGCTCAACTGTATATGTTGAATCTTGTTTTGCTTGCTCTTGCTAAAGCAAAATTACACTCTCTCCTTGAGTTTAATTTATTCTAAATTTTATTAGACAAAAACTATTTTTCTCGATCAGGGTGAATCTTAACAATATAACGTTTTGTTTTTAAATCTAAATATCTTTAGTTGTAGTTAGATTATAAAAGTTGATGAATTTTTAGCATTATTCCCTGAGCTTAAAACAAAAAAAAAAGTTATATATGTATATTAAATTGAAAAGATGTTGTCCACCCGCTGCAGTTTGCAGTAAATGGTTAGTGAGATCGGCTTGTGGTCCACATAAGGCGAGTGAAATCTGCACGTGACCCACATAAAAAAGAAAATGTTGTCCACCCAAAAAAAATTGAAAAGATGTTTGGTAGAAAAAAAATGGAAAAGATTACTTCCTTTGTCCTATAATATAGTATTTTCTAGGAGAATGCACAATTTTTAACAAAATAATTAATGAAATGTTAGTAACAATTTAAAAGAAAATAAAAAAATGATTACTAAAATGTTATTGGTTGGTTAACTCAATATTTAATGAAAGAGAATTTAAAACTTGTATTGTTATTTGTGAAAATCTTATATTTTGGAATAAAATTAAAAACTTAGAAAATTCTATATAATGGAACACAGGAATATTAAATAAACAGTCAACTTAGATGTTATAGAAAATTTTAAAACTATATATTAAAAAAATTCGCGTGTAACGCGCGTACTCATCCACTTTGTTATAATGAAGAGACGATGAGAAAAGAAAACAAAGAATAAACAAGAGAACTTCGAGGCTGGGTTTTGTATTACATCCAATAACAAGTATACACATTGTCATATATTTTTGTCCTTTTATCAATCTCATTATAATCTTCTCTTATTGGTCGTTTCAATACAGTCATCCGCCACGTCATCCTTCTTTCACTTGGGAGCCGCCAAATATCAAAAACCTTTACTCGAAGCAAAGTAGCCATTAACAGTCGTTAAAAGCGTTTTTGCATGTTCATCATTCATCACCATTCAACACCAAAAAGCCAAAAATAAAAATGGCGAAAGAAGCTGAGATGTCTATCGCTGTATCGGCGTTGTTCCCTGGTTTCAGATTCTCTCCGACCGATGTGGAACTCATTTCTTACTACCTCCGCCGTAAAATCGACGGTGACGAAAACTCCGTCGCAGTGATTGCTGAGGTCGAGATTTATAAGTTCGAGCCTTGGGATTTACCAGGTTTCTTACACTTTTTCCTCTCTGTAATTATATATTGACTTTATGATTTGGCGTTAATCAAACCAAACCGGTAGTTTTGTTGTTTTCGATTATATAAAATTCTATCGACTAAAACTTCGGTTCAATTCGATTCATAGTAAATTCCGGTATCAACCAAAGTTTATGTTATAGTCGAATAAAACCAATAAATTCAGTTATTTCAATTTTGTTCGCATAATTGGATTTGACACTATATATATGTATATATAGTAAAACTGTGTGTTTTGATTTAAGTTCGGTTTACTTTCGTTTAATTTTAAACTTAAACCATTTGATTCGGCTGTCGATCTGTTCTCTTTACGGAACCGATATCATATCGAAAACCGATTCGTTAGGTCGAATCAGTTTGGGAAAAAATCCCAGCCTAACGTATATCATCAAACCAATCATACTTATACGGTTTATCTAAACCGGTCACTCTAATAAACTAAAAACAGGAGAATCGAAACTGAAATCAGAGAACGAATGGTTTTACTTCTGCGCAAGGGGAAGAAAATACCCGCACGGGTCACAAAGCCGGCGAGCCACACAGCTCGGTTATTGGAAAGCAACCGGTAAAGAGCGAAGCGTGAAATCAGGGAACCAAACCGTTGGAACCAAGAGAACACTTGTATTTCACATCGGTCGGGCTCCACGTGGGGAGAGAACAGAGTGGATTATGCATGAATATTGTATCCATGGAGCTTCTCAGGATGCATTAGTGGTGTGCCGGTTAAGGAAAAATGCTGATTTTCGAGCTAGTTCCAGTCAAAGGCAAATGGAAGATGGTCTTGTGCAAGATGATGATTACGTTGGCCAAACTGGTGGTAGTGTGGAGAAGGAGAAGAAGTCTTATTCAGTTGATGAATCTGAGCTTCAGATTTCAAATGGTGACATTTTTGAATCATCAAATGTTATAGAGGTCAGCTTCCTTTTAGGCTATTTTGTGGTTTTTGGGTAATTTGATTTTCAGAATAAGGGATTACTTTAAAGGTAAGATATATGTAGCCCTGCGATTCTGAACCGACCCGAGTAGATCGAACCGAAATTTTTGGTTTTGGGTTTTTGGATTCGGATTCGGTTATCTCGAAATAACCGATCGGAAGAAATTTTAAAATCAATTTGGTTTTCGTTCGATTAACCGAAATTTGATTTTTTTTTTTTAAATCAAAAATTTTGACCAAAATGAAACCAAAATTTTGAAATATAAACCAAATATCTGAAATTAACCGAATTAATCAAATTTAACCGAATTACATGTACCAAAATTTACCAAATCTAATTGAAATTATTCGAATTTTTCCGATTTAACGGAAATTTCAGTTGATTTCGGTTAAATTCGGATAATTTTTAAAATACCCGAAATAACCGAACCAGACCGAAAATTCATTCGGTTCAATTAGGAAATCAGATTCAAAAGCCGAAATAATCGATAACCCAAAAAACCGACCCGTATTAGAGTGACCCGAACCGAATCGCAGGGCTAGATCATATATGGTTCAGTTTGGAACCGAAAAAATGTTTTGATTCGGTATTATGGTGTGCAGGATCAGGCCGATACTGAAGACGATTGTTACGCCGAGATTCTAAACGATGATATAATAAAACTTGACGAGGAGGCTCTGAAAGCTAGTCAATCATTCCCACCAAAATATTCAACTCAACAAGAAACAACAACAACAAAAACAATATTCAACGAGGCATCGTCGAGCAAGAAGTCAGAGTGTGGTATAAAGAAAGAATCAAATGAAACAATGAATTGTTACGCTTTGTTCAGGATCAACAACGTCGTCGCCGGCGGCACAACTTCCGGCTGGAGAATCCTGAAGAAGAAAGATAATGATAGCCAGAGATTGATTAAGAATATTATGGGCACTACTACTGCGTTCTTTGCTCTTTTAGTTTTAGTGTTTTCTATTCTAGTGTTAGGTTATAAAGTCGTGTAATGATCTCTTTCGAATCTGCACTTACTAGTATTACTTTGTTCTATGAAATCTTGATACATTTATTTAGATGTGCCAACTAAAAATTACTACATATAGTATATTCCTCTCTCTAAAATGCTCTCAAGAGTTCCCACAAAACTTTCCCTAAAATGGGAGTTTCTCTTGTTTAATTCAAAAATATATCCTTACCCAAAAACCCTATATCTACTTTTCTTACAAGAAATATTAAAATCTTAGTTGAGGAACCACATGGTAAGAAGACGGGGAAATGATGCACCTCATTTTCAGTTTGATCCTCATGTTACGAGAATCAACAACACATCTGGCTAATTTATGGATATTCACCTGACTCCACATGACCTCCAAATTGAGTGTAGATTCGAACGGTCTGGAACCCCCGAATTAAGAAAAATATATATTAAAATCCTAGCAGATGGCAAAACTAAAACCCCTCCAGAAGACATTCTAATCAAAAATTTCCCTCAGACATGGATGGATGCATGTATAGTGGAATACTGAGTTATCTTTTATTTTTAAAATGTAAAATATATTATCAACAAAAAAAGAAGTTTATACAAGGATTACGTGGCTCAAACTTCATACAAAACCAAATAAATAGAAAGAAGAAAGAAGCAAAAGAGGAGGCATAACTGCCAAGGTAAGCAAAGAAAGAAGTCAAAAGATGGAGAAAGGGAAGATAGACCTCGAGGGGGGTGGGAAGCAACAGAGGGGGATGAAAAGGGGGGACTATGTGACAGAAGCCTCAGTAAAAACCTTAATCAGGAAAACCCAGTGGGACAAAACTTGACTAAAGAAAAGAGCACTACTTTCACATAGTCCCTCTGCTGCCTGAAAATCTGGCAGAGATCCAGAGCTAGAGAAGAGTATCCTTGCGGTCCTGTCCCAAAGAGAGAATTTTCTACTGAATCAGAGTGGAGATATGCCTAGCCAGCTGAGTTGGGGGGGGGGGGGGGGGGGGGCGNAACCTGGAGTTCCTCTCTTGCCAAGTGTAGTAGATGACAGCCTGAAAGGTGATGCAAGAGAGGAAGGTCACATCCGAAGTGGAGCGACCTGAGGAGAGCCTAGGTAGAAGATCACTCCAACTCGTGGAGAAGAGGCTCCCTAGTAGATTCGTAGCAAGCGGAGACCAAAGAGAGGAAACATCGGTGGACCAAGCCGATGTGCGAATGGCAGTGGCGAGTCTGTCTCAAGCAGCCAACCAAGAGATGAAAGCATGCTTGGGGATAGCTCCAGAGAACCAAATGGCAGGATGCCATGCCACATGAGTTCCTGGGAGGCGGATGGAAGCCCATGTGCGCTTAGCACTGAACTGATGACCAAACTACTGCTCAGAATGCTGCCAAAGAAGAATGTCAGTGGATGGCCGAGCTCAAGCTAAGAGGGATATGAGGGCATCTTCAATCCGACGGAGGACTGGAGATCGTTGAGAAAAAGGAGTCATGGACAATCGAGGACGAGCGAGAGCAGTCTGAATGGAGGATATGAGAGGGATATCCAAGGCAATAGCACCACCCTCTCCAGTGAGGAGATGAATAGGACCCAAATCAGACCAATGATCATACCAAAAGGAGATGGAGGAAATGGGGCCGATTTTCCACCTAGTGAATTGAATCGCGAGGAGTCTTAGCTTCAGCAGCTTGCGCCACATCCAGAAGCCAGTGCCTTGCCTAGATGTCCAGAAAGAACCAGCTCTAATCATGAAGTGCTTGATCCAGTTCACCCAAAGGGAAGGAGCAGAAGACAACAAGCGCCAAACAAGTCTGAGACTAAAGATTGTATTGACATTCCGAAGAGATCGAAGACCCAAATCCCCTTCCTTGCGGAGAATGCAAACATTTGTCCAAGCAAATTTGGCCTTAGAAGAGCTCAGACTGGATCCCGACCAAAGGAAGGCCGAGCAAAGGCGGTCTACCTCTAGAAGGCAACGTCTCAGAAGGTGAAAAGTTGAGCACCATAACTGAATGATACCATAAAGAACCGAGGAGATAAGCTGCAAGCGGCCAGCAAACAAAAGCATGCGGGAGGACCAACTCTGAATCCTGCTTCTAATTTTATCCAAGAGGAGAGCACACTCCTGAAATGAAGAGCTTTGTGGAGGTAAGTGGAAGACCAAGGTATCTCACAGGGAGCTCAACAACTACATAATGGAAAAGTGAACCAATCTGGGCACGAGCATAAGCAGAAACACCAGCAAGATAGAGAGTAGTCTTCTCCAAGCTAAGCTTGAGTCCAGAGATCCTAGCAAAGTGCTCAAAACCAAAATTCTACCCTATATGGTAGCCTTGTCAAGGAGCTTAGAGAGCACATTTATACTGATGGTGAACAGGTAAGGAGAAAGAGAACAACCTTGACGAAGACCTCTGGAGCTATGGAAGAAGCCACAAAGATTTCAATTAACTTGAACCGAGAAAGAAGCCGTCTCACACTACAAGAAAACAGGCTTAAAGCGACTACGCCGAGCGACTACATTTGTAGTCGCTTTACTAGAGCGACGACAGAGTGACCACAAAGCTACTAAATAAGCGACTAAAAAACTGATGTGGCGGCTAAGTCGCTCATGAGCGACTACAGAAACGTAGTCGTTCATCGGCGACTATCGAGCGACGACAAGACGAAGGTCGCTCAGCCGTGGTCGTTCTTTAGTGGTATATGAGCGACCGCGAGTTTGTAGTCGCTCAAGCAACGACAACACAATGACTCCTTGACCGTAGTCGCTTAAATGTAGTCGCTTCGTAGTAGATTTAGCCTGTCGTCGTCGCGTAGTCGCTAACTAGCGACTACGTAAAATCGGTTAAAACACATTTTATACGTTCGGTTATGGTAGTTGTAACTAATGAGAGCGATGATAAGAAGAATTTTGGTACTTCTTAGAGGATTCAAATGCAGTATAGAGGGTTTAATGTCGAACCAATCCGGNTAGCTATATAACCCCCTTCAATATCATAATTTACATAAAAGAAAAAATTTAGAAAGAAAAGTATGAGAAATCCTTATAATAAAACGAATTCTAGAGAGTTGATGTACCGAAAAATGTATGAGGAGACAAATAACATTGCCGCGGAGTATTATGTTGGAGTGGCCGAATTCATGAACCTTGCAAACAGTCAATTAATTGCACAAAGTAGTGAGGGTAAGTTTTATTGTCCATGTATTAGTTGTAAGAATGAAAAATTTCTACCGGGAACTAAAGTATGAAATCATCTGTTGCGTAGAGAATTTATGGCTGATTACTACGTTTGGTATAGACATGGTGAGGANAGGGTAAGTTTTATTGTCCATGTATTAGTTGTAAGAATGAAAAATTTCTACCGGGANAAGATGTTCAAAATGTGGGTATTTTGAACAATTTGGGGGATGATAGATATGTGGAGATGGTTCACGATGCTTTTAATGAAACCATGAGGTTCGATGACGAAGATCGTCATGAGAATAATGATCTTGGTAATCAAAATTCAGTATAATTACCAAACGAGGGGGCAATGAAATTTTTCAACATGTTGGAAGCAGCCAATAATCCACTATATGATGGGTGTAAGAAAGGGCACTCGCAGTTATCTATAGCGGCCGAGTACCTGAACCTGAAGGTAGATTATAATATGGCGGAGAGGTGCGTAGACTAATATCGAGGATTTTTCCAGATGATAACAAAGCAACGGGGTCGTACTATAACACAGAGAAACCGATGCGTAACTTAGCGCTCTCATATCATACAATTGACGTGTGCATCGAGAATTGTATGATATACTGGAAAGAAGATGAGTCCTTGGAGGAATGCAAATTTTGTGAAGCACCAAGGTATAAGCCAAGTAAGGGACGAACTAAAACACCATATAGTCGTATGTGGTGTTTGTCAGTGGGGGAGAGAATAAAGAGAATGTATCAGACGGAGAAGAATGCTAAAGCAATGAGACTGCACACATTGAACCAGTCAGAGGAAGGGACCATGGTTCATCCATCAGATGCATTGTAATGGAAAAAATTTCAGCACAGACATCGAAGGTTTGCTGAAGAACCGAGGAACGTTTACCTCGGATTGTGCACATATGGATTCAACCCGTTTGGTATGTCACGACATCATTCTCTTTGGCCTGTGATTTTGACTCCCTATAACNCGATGAGTTGAAAGAACTCTGGTGTACCGGTATTGAGGCATACCATATATCAACCAGACATAATTTTAATGTAAAAACGGTGTTGATGTGGACGGTTAGTGATTTTACAGTATATTCGATGCTTTCAGGATGGACGACGCACGGTAGA